>JAVIAB010000139.1:40904074-41019877 GCA_032433765.1 Megaustenia siamemsis
GTAGAGATGTAACAAGATGCGTAGAGATGTAACAAGATGCGTAGAGATGTAATAAGATGCGTAGAGATGTAATAAGATGCGTAGAGATGTAACAAGATGCGTAGAGATGTAACAAGATGCGTAGAGATGTAACAAGATGCGTAGAGATGCAACAAGATGCGTAGAGATGTAACAAGATGCGTAGAGATGTAACAAGATGCCTAGAGATGTAACAAGATGCGTAGAGATGTAACAAGATGCGTAGAGATGCAACAAGATGCGATCTTGCTGTAAAGCTGATGATCATGGCAATTTTTTTAAAAATTACGAAAAATGTGGTATGGTGTCAGCTTTACGTGGTAATGGACAAAACAAAAGTCGTTTTGTCCATTACCACGTAAAGCTGTCACCATACCACTTTTTTCTTTCTTCTTTTTTTTTAATTGCCAATGTACTTTTCAATTTGGAGATCATTTTGCAGCATATATTTACGAATGAATTATTTAATGAATTGGCATAACTAAAAATAATAATTAAATCGCAAGGATAATATTTATTTATCAATTTCAGTTATAGAGGAACCGTGGTCTCCAATAAAAAAGGAAGAAAGAATTCTACATGAAATCCTGTTCTACAGTCAAGGCCCAGTAGATGGATATATTTTAGGTAAGTTTTCAGTAACATTATCAACTGGAGTGCATGATGATCTTATGGTTATTATGAGGAATCGCAAAATAGATTTGTCTGTCCACGTATTTTGATCGTGTTCATTAGCAATGACCATTCTACAAGAAACTGAAAAGAGAAAAAAGGAAAAGTAGGCAGAGAAAGAGATGAGAAGGTAACATTAACGTATGACAGAGCACGACTTTGCATAATCCCAAATAATGACTAAAGAAAGAAATAGAAGGTTGTCTAAGTCTGTCAGTAGTGGGCAACAACCCATGAGTAGGTTGGGCACAGGACTTCGACAACCATGAGTCCACGTCACCCTTTCGAATGAAAGAGATGGGAGTTCAGATTGACACAGCCAGAAATGAGAAAATTAGTGAGCGTATAAGAAGACTGGTATTAGCCAACACAGAACTGGAGTCGCCAGTCGCTGGACACTGCGGGACTTGTTGAGGAGGGGATCTCAACACTTGTGTTCGGAGTGTAATGATGATGACCCGCAAATAACTCAATAACCGCAAGAGTTATGTGATGAAGAAGAAAACTAATATTATAGATGATTAGTGTCCATGAGATTACATTGCCTGTATCTTCTATTAGAGTTAGTTCGGAGATGACGGGTTTAGATTTGAATCAGAGCATCGGTAACAATAGCATCAAGTGGTGTGTTGCCTTGCCGATGTTTGATCAGAATCTCTCAACTGGTGTCCGCTACAGAACTAGAGGCTACAGGCCAAGAGTTTGAAGATGTTTGAGAAGTCCCAATAAACATTTGATGTGTCTAAGGGCGACATGGTTTGTTCATTGTTGATACTTTGAAGGATATAACGCGGGAAGCAGTCGCTTCCGGGTTATTTATTCTTTACCACCCTAACTTCTATCAGAAGCCATGCATAAGTTGCTAAACGATTAGGATTCTTTTATAATCAGAAGTAAATCGTTAGTCTGCCAGGATTCGAAACCCGATCTGTACCACACCGAGCTGGAGAAATATGGAAACATGGCCTTAGCTCAGAGATGGAAAGGCATACGAAGAAAACTATATGTGGTTCCCCACCCCCCAAAATAATAATAATAATAATAAAATAAAGTAAAAAATAAATAAAATTAACTAATAAATGTGACTAAGAGACTAAGAGAAGCGGAGGCCGTAGAAATTCATTTCTCAGCAGCAATGCTATAGAATACCTTCCTGACTGTTCACGTGAACCTCTAAGTAAGCTCGTTATGTAATATCCTGTTCTTTTGCTGTTCACACACAAATAAAAACAAATGTAATATACCACCACGAGTAATAGTGACGTCACTTGTCGACACAATGAAACATCTTTCACAAAGTATTTTCATTGCTCGAATTGATGTTACAACCAACATCCCAGGTCGAATTGATGTTAGAACCAACATCCCAGGTCGAATTGATGTTACAACCAACATCCCAGGTCGAATTGATGTTACAACCAACATCCCAGCTCGAATTGATGTTACAACCAACATCCCAGGTCGAATTGATGTTACAACCAACATCCCAGCTCGAATTGATGTTACAACCAACATCCCAGCTCGAATTGATGTTACAACTAACATCCCAGCTCGAATTGATGTTACAACTAACATCCTAGCACTCTGGCCAAGCCTACTGGTGCTCAGTTTCTTTCAACAGGTGACAAAGTTCGTGAACACTGAAGGTTCCTCTAGCTCGCTGACTAATCATATATCTAGCTCGTCTTAGCTTGCTGTCGCTCATCTACTAGATCGACATTATGTTCCAAAGACCCAAGATATATTTCAAGACTCCATCATCACCAGCAGCCGTCTTATTTTTAACATACAATCGTTTAGGTACTCCAATGCGTCGCATGTGCATGCCTTTCATCCCCACTACTGACGTACAAGAGAAATGCAGGCTCTAAACTATGGAGGCTCTAAACTACCACTCACAAACGCGAGCAGTTCTGTGAAATGTCATAACTTTAATTATTCACAAAAGTTGAGGCAAGATAAGACGAGAATAATAATAAATGAATAACTATTATCGATGGCTTGACAAGCTGTCATTGTAAAAAGCATTGTTATGGAAACAGAACCATAGCTTTTAGTAGCAGTGATCTCTGCAATATGTTCCATTTTGGCACGCAAGGTTGTTTTTGAGATTGTAGTTCTGCCCTATGTGCCGTCTTCGGCTCGAAAGGACAATAGATAGATAGAATAACTATTGCGAATTGAAACTTTCGAAAGAGAAAATAAACCACATAAAGCACGAAGAAAGAATTTGTATTCCACTCGGAAAAATCCACAAACAGAAAATAAAAGAACGATAGACAGTCCGAACTAGGATCGAATCCATACTCATCTACACAGTGCCTTATCACTAGAGACCTGCATTTCAGGACACTGCCAGCTCAAGAACTCAAAAAAGGCTACGTTTGCTGACAGGATTTACAGTTATCACGTAACTAGATCAGTAGGTTACAGCAACAATTCAGGAAATAATTTATATGCACAATTGTATGTCAACATTTATGGGTTTCAAGATCTCTCGTAGCCAGAAGCTGTTTTGAAGAGTACAGGTTCGGACCTAATTCAAGCTGTATTCTGTCGTAGTTTGTGGCTTTCTCGGCTACTATCAAAATGCATCTGTCTCTGTGTAAATTTAGGCTGCTCCACAGGCTACACAGTAGCCGACCATGTCAACAGAATTTGCCACATCGATTTGCGGGAGCTGTTATATGAGTGGAGCGGATATGAATAATTCTTGACTGAAGGGATACTGATTCCATGAAAAGAATACAACAGAACATAGTCGACAGGTCATCTTCATTACACATTAGATAACCCATAGTGCTTAGATCTTCCGCAGTACGTTCTGAGGAGAAATGAAAAAAAAAATAGATGCAAGAAAAAAATATAAAAAAAAAAAACCGATATGATTAAAGCTTCATGTAACAAGTGGACAACACAAACCAAAACGACGTTTCGGCTCAAAAGGCCTTCATCAGGAAATATGGTGAACGAAACGTCGTTCTGGTTTGTGTTATCCACTTATTACGTGAAGCTTTAGCTATGCCGTTTTTTCCTATTTTTAAATATATCTATTTTTTTTCACGTTTCCTCACAATTAGCTCTCATTTTTATACATTTAAAGTGCATTTCTTTTCCTTGACCCTCAGTACGTTCACCAGTATGAGAACGGTTTCTGCCCAGATGTATGTATGCACTTCGTAGTACCGGCGTAGTACTCCAACCTTCTACAGTCACCTCTGACGACATACACGACAGGTGACCGTGACTATATTCTGACTTCCCTTTCCGTGGTCAGGGCTCCGGTAGCAATACGGGCGTCTCTCTGTGTAATGAAAGGCAAAATAACACTATTAATGTAATTTAAAACAAACATGCATGTATATTTTTATGACCGAACTATACTTGTGTCAGTCGTTCTAGTTCAAACTTAATAAAATAACTCACAAGAGCTACTGTACTTCTGTCAACACACACCCAACCTCATTATGACTTCAATTTAATTGTGTACACAGTGCACGTAAGACACTACACTAAACGTGTATGTGCCTTGATTTGCCCGACACACTTGTCCAGTGACTGAATACCTGTACACGTATGTGTATGTATCTAAGCTATTTAGGTGTCACACAAGACATTGCTAATTGGCACTACTGACGTCATTGTCCCAGGCTATTATAAGAATAGTCAGGTCGTGTCACTTTTAAGTACGTTCAAGAAGGAAGGATTCTCAAATCCGGTATTCATAGAATTTTTCTGTTTCTTTTTATTTATGAATCTTCTTCCTTCCTTCCTTCCTCATTTGCATTCAGCTCGAGGGGAGATATAATTTGCGGTCTCTTGCCCTTCTGTTCGTCTCTGCTGCTGTTATGTTTCCTAGTGCCTCTAGTATTCCATTGGCTATGCATGAAAAGGGAGCCGCGATAGCTCAGTGGTTAGTGAACTGGACTACAACGGACAAGGGGTAGGGTTCGATCCCAACCGACGGCTTCCGGGTTCACCCAGCCTTAAATGGGTACCGGAATTTTTCTGGGAAAGTAAAGCGGCACGAGTGTAATACCGACCACATTACCCCAAAAAATCATGTGCTGAAGGTCTGTAAAATATAGGGTGACTAACACCATATTTCCCTATACGCCACTTGGCGTGACGGGGGTACTTTACTTACTTTATGCATGAAAAGTGTCCCTTGTTGCAGTTTCCTCATATTCCAAGTCCATGTGGGAGTGGTTGGTCTCGAGGCAAGACGCCGGCCTCGGGACAGATAGGATGTGGGTTCAAGTCTCGGCTACACGGTTACGGTTGGGATTTTTATTTATGATTTCTCTCTGCGACAACCACCCCTGGTCTCAGCAGCGAGGCCCGGCTTGAAACGTCAGTTACTCATCGACGGAAAAAAACATGAGTACTTCCGAAGTCGGAGTTATCTGCCTGTGCGGCGAGGGACCCCTGTGCACACATATGCCAGGGAAAAATGGATAACACGCAAAATTCAGTTCCTAGTCTGTAGGGACTTCGCCAGAGTTCAAACAACAACAACAATATTCCATCGATCCATCTTTTTCATGATCGACCCTTGGGTCTGGTGTTCTCACAACGTTTATTGAAGGCTCGTTTTGTTGTGTTTTGATCTTTCTGCCTTGTCACGTGGCCAAAACCATTTATCTGTTGTTTCTTTATATGGCAGGGGCTATTCCTAGCTTTTTCTCACTTCTTCATTTCTGATTCATATTGATGAATGTGTTGACGATATTTGACTTAGCAAAGGCAACATTTATTGTCATTAATTAGTGAGTAAAAACAAAAGTACCATCACGCCACGTGGGCGTACATTTATTTGTCATTAATTAGTGAGTAAAAACAAAAGTACCATCACGCCACGTGGCGTACATTTATTTGTCATTAATTAGTGAGTAAAAACAAAAGTACCATCACGCCACGTGGTGTATATGAAATATGGTGTTAGTGACCGTAATTTTTTCAGACCTTCGGCAGCACGATTTTTTGGGTAATGTTGTTTGTATTACACCCGTGTCACTTTACTCTCCCAGAAAAATTCCGGTACCAATTTAAGGTTGGGTGAACCTGGAAGCCGTCGATCAGGATAGAACTTCTTGTCCTTTGTAGTCCAGTGATCACTGAACTATCGTGGCTTCCATTAGTTTGTGAGCTTATAATTAATTAAGAAATATTATGTTGTTGTCACAAACCCAGCTCAAGGTTGGGGAGGGGGAGGGGGGGTCAACGACACGAGACTGGGCGGCCACGGCAAGAAACTAGGTGACCCTTCACCGGGATGCAGCTGTTTGCCGAATACAACGCGCAGATGCCACTTTTTCCACTCATTGAATTGTTTCATTAGCGGCGCCAACAAAAACGCACACAACCGAAGTATTTGACGGTCTTCAAAAGTGACCATCCTTGATATACGTGTCGCATTTGATGTCTGTGGCAGCATTCATTTTCCTATCCTACCCCCAGTGCCCTACCCCCCTCCACCCGCCCCCACTTGATCACTGACTATCCTAACCGTCCTCTCCCCTTTAATATTGTGCAAGGTGTGTTGACAAACTTCAAAAGCAAGTATAAACTAATCTTACAAGTTTGCCAATGTATGACAAACTTCAAAAGCAAGTATAAACTAATCTTACAAGTTTGCCAATGTATGACAAACTTCAAAAGCAAGTATAAACTAATCTTACAAGTTTGCCAATGTATGAGAAACTTCAAAAGCAAGTATAAACTAATCTTACAAGTTTGCCAATGTATGACAAACTTCAAAAGCAAGTATAAACTAATCTTACAAGTTTGCCAATGTATGAGAAACTTCAAAAGCAAGTATAAACTAATCTTACAAGTTTGCCAATGTATTAAACAACGATGCCTTCCTTAGTCTGAGGCTGCTGTTGTGTTTAATTTCTTAGCATTGTAAACATTTATGGTGATCAATACCAACCCTGATTTATGAGTCTGTGGGGCGATCAACACACTTAAACCTGATAGCTGACTTCATGTGAGAGTCTGGAATCCTACTCTGATTGAGTCCTGATCGCAGAGAGAGAGAGAGAGAGATTATGAGAATATACGCAAATATATGGTAATATATTTTGTAAATAGAAAATGTGTTTGATATCATTATGCACTTAAAATATATCGAATAATTGTATAAGATTAGCAACTACATCATTTTTCATTGTCTTTGTGAAGTTCTAATGCTGTCTTATTTATGAAAAGTGATTTTTACAATTTTGTAGCTACAAAATCTGTACAATTTGTCTCCAACTGTTACAAAATTGTCCCCCATCCCCCTCATTCCCACGACAGAATTGACATCGTGGCTACTTCTACAAAGAAGAAATGTCAACAATACCCAGACGAGTTTCTTGGCTAGAGAATTATCCCGTCTCTACAGTACTGTACCAAAAACATGGTTTTTAATTAAGGATATTACACTTTCCAATGAAAGTATGAGACCATGCAAGTGCGGCCAAAAGCATTTGGAAACGTCACATAAAGACAAAAAAGATAAACTACTGGAATATTTTCGCACGTGGCTACACATTTGAAGTTAATCTACTGTGACAAAAATCATGAAATCTTCGTTCAGAAAATAACATTTATATGAGCAAGGTTTAATCGCTCTTTACAAGTATCCAAATTGATATCTAAAGAATGAAAACCATAAAACCATGCACAGTAATAGAGGAATCCTTGATTTTGCCAGGTGTATCTTTTATTATATTACAATCGTCAAATGTTATATATATATTTCAATGTAACTATTTTATGCATATATATATTTAACAAATAAAGAGCCCCGTCCCGCCAAATGGTGTATAGGAAATATGGTGTTAGTGACCATAATTTTTACAGACCTTCAGCACATGATTTGTGGGTAATGTGGTCGGTATGACGCCCGTGTTGCTTTACTTTCCCAGAAAAAATCCGGTACCCATTTAAGGCTGGGTGAACCTGGAAGCTGTCGATCTGGATCGAACCTGACCTCTTGTCCTTAGTAGTCCAGTGCACTAACTACTGAGCTATCGCGCATATACTCGTATATATGTAGCACGATCCATTTGCAACAAAAATTAGCTTAATAATACAGTTGTCTTTTTCATGAAGGAAAGGGGGGGTTGGGGGGGCAACGAAAATGAAAAAAGGATGGATGGGCCACAGGTAGAAAAAAGATGAGATACACTGGCCTAGGGCATGGCAAGTTACGCACCGACTAACCTGGGTTTTTTTTTCTCAGTGCAAGATATCATAGAAAGAGTAGATAAAAGAGACATTTGAATCATTATGGAAGACTTTAATACATAAGTTGACATGAAAGAACAGAAGAGATAAACGAGTTTGGGGGCCATCTAGCATAGGACAATAAAAGCTATAGAGGAGAAACACTTATAGAATTTTGCATGAGAATAACCTTGCTATTACCAAAACTTTCTTTAAACAAAATCCAAGAAGATTATACACGTGGATCTCTCCAGATGGCAACACAAGAAACCAAATAGACTTGGACCTCTCCAGATGGCAACACAAGAAACCAAATAGACTTGGACCTCTCCAGATGGCAACACAAGAAACCAAATAGACTTGGACCTCTCCAGATGGCAACACAAGAAACCAAATAGACTTGGACCTCTCCAGATGGCAACACAAGAAACCAAATAGACTTGGACCTCTCCAGATGGCAACACAAGAAACCAAATAGACTTGGACCTCTCCAGATGGCAACACAAGAAATCAAATAGACTTGGACCTCTCAGATGGCAACACAAGAAATCAAATAGACTTTGACCTCTCCAGATGGCAACACAAGAAACCAAATAGACTTGGACCTCTCCAGATGGCAACACAAGAAACCAAGTAGACTTGGACCTCTCCAGATGGCAACACAAGAAACCGAATAGACTTGGACCTCTCCAGATGACAACACAAGAAATCAAATAGACTTGGACCTCTCCAGATGGCAACACAAGAAACCAAATAGACTTGGACCTCTCCAGATGGCAACACAAGAACCAAATAGACTTCATCCTGGTTCAGTGAAGATGGAGACCTGGAGTGACGTCATCCAAAACACTATGTATTGCAGACTGCGAATCAGATCATGAACTACTATTACTATAGGTCGTTTCAAAATATTTTGAAGGTGTTTAAAATTCCATATCTCTGCAACCAATTGATTGATAATGCTGAAATTTTGCATATGGTCTTGTGATTTTTGGTCCCAAGAAGTACATTCATTTCCTCACCAACAAACGTATAGTTTTAAATATTCTTTATTTGAAGTATACAAATTTAAGGCATTTTGGTCAAACCATATATTTGGAGGAATTACCGCTTCATATGAGTGAGCACCACGGACTTGTCATCTTGAACGTAATGCGCGCCAATTTCCTGTTTTAAGCACTAAAAAAACACATAAAACGCGTCATAATTATAATTTATATCCGGTGCGTCCCATTTCCTGTCGTTTTGTTGTGATTTATGTGCAACGGCGTATCCTAATTATTGGGTAATTTCGTTAAATTTGTGATCTGTTAGTCAATGGGTATAAAAGTAAAGTTCCTTACATTGCAATCAGTGGCAATAAAGGTGTATAAATATTTTTGCATAGAAGCTAAGCGTGGAAAACTGTATCGAAGCATCTCAAAGCCAGAAAAGAGAACTATTCACGCATTGGGTATAAGCAAACGCTTTTTCAAACAAGTGCTTAAAGCTAACGGAGTGTCCAGTTCAATCAAGACTAGGACGCTAGGAAGAAAGAAAGTAGTAGATAGTTTTGACAAGGAAGTGATTAGAAGAGCAATTTGTAAAATGTCATGTTGTGTCGAAAACAACATTATGGAGAACTGTTAGAAGCATCGGTTTTACGTTTAGAAAGTACGATAGTGTAGAAATGTCATCTGCGAGAAGCCGCACTTAGTTTCTATGAGGAGTAAATATTTACGTGAAGTACGGGAAATGCGTAACCAAGGTTATGATATTGTATTTCTAGATGAATCTTGGATAAATTCTCACCACACAAGTGCAAAGGAATGGCAGTTATCAGATGGAAGTATTAAAAGATATGTACCCACTGGAAAAGGACAGCGTATTATAATGGCACATGCAGGCAGCCGAAAAGAAGGGTTGGTGAAAAATGCAGAACTTATATTCACCTCTAATTATACTGACAACAGGGACTATCACACCGAGATGAATGGCCATATATTTAGAGAGTGGATTGAAAATACTCTTCTTCCAATTCTAGACAGACCATCCTGTCTGGTAATGGACAACGCGTCGTACCACAACGCTGTGGCAGAAGAAGACAAAATTCCTACATCTACCAGTACAAAAGATGTTATAAAGATTTGGCTAAGAAAGGAAGGAATTCCATTTAACGAGGGATTTTGAAACCTTAATTACTGTCACTTGTTAAGAAATCGCAAAAAGACCAAAGTATTCCAAATAGACAAAATCATTCAACAGCATGGTCATACGTGCTTGAGACTGCCCCCTTATCATCCACAATTAAACCCCATTGAACTCGTTTGGGCAAAAATTAAAGGGGCAGGTGGCAGCTGAGAATACAAGTTTTAAACTATGCGATATAAAAGGACTGACATATGCTGCTCTATCACAGATTGACAAAGATTTTTGGTGCAAATGTGAAGATCATGTCTTAAAAGAAGAAAATGACTATTGGAAAAAAGATGGACTATCGTTCGTTCAGCCCAGATTAGTAATCAATATGTTAGACTCCTCTGATTCAGAATAAATGAAATAATAATGGACGTTTTTATATGTCCGCATGATCAATCTTAGCTAAAGTTGATAACGTTTGAAAATGTAAAGATTCTTTATATGTGTACTGCAGGCATGCAAAGAAACTAAATCACTTTCATATGTCTTGTTTACGTAAAATAATGAAAGTCACATGGAAAGACATAATAAAACGAACAATGTAGCTCTTTACAGTGAAGAGGATCCCGTGCTTACATCGGACTCTTTAGTCACATGCGTACCCATAAACAATAAATTTGCTTGATATGTCATGCTCGTTATCGCTCGCAACGGATAATTAATTTTTTAAAATGTATTCTTTGTTGTATATTGTTTAAATAGTTTTCATTAATGGAACTGTTTATACGCTGATTTGTTTTAGACCGTCTGTAAAGGCTATAACATTGACATTCTTATAGTATTTTAAAGAAAGTAAACAATAGAAAGTAAACAGTTGATAAACGCCTCCAACTTTCAAGTTGTGTAGAGACGCCTATGTCGAGAAGCTGATTTCCATTAATGTACGGTAAATTATTTTCTCCAGGAGCAAAAAGATCCGTAAATTCACTGAGATCAAAGGAAAGTGCTGCTTCATGATGAAGCATACTTCCTACATCATTAAATTTTGTGAAATCGGTGGGACCTTGGAAAAACAAGGCCAGATGCAAAAAATCAAGTTTGTAAGTGCAGGGAAAGAGGAGATATTCATGTTAATCGTGAACATTTAGATTTGAAACGACCAATAGAGTTCAAAATAAGGCTTAGAAAAGTGGTGAGAGGAGCTAGACCAATACACTTTAATACAGATGCCAAACCATGAGCATATAGCAGAGAAGTTAAAAACAAATTTGATTTGGTGGCAGAAAAATTGATATGTCACCCAGACGAGCTAGCCACACAAGCAAGAGATATTCTCATCTCGTCAGTACAAAACATCATCACCAGAAAAGCGCACAAAAACTAAAGCTGCATTTCAGATAAAACACTGACTCTCAAAGAAGAGAAAAAAAAAAACTGAAACAAATAGGAACTAACCGAAACAGCGACTAATACAGAAAATACACAAAAGCTGTTAGAAACAGAAGTCAAAAAAGACAAAAAGAATTATATTATGATCGCCTGTGGCAGAAGTGAAGTGCTCTATCATCAAGGGAGTGACGGAGAAATGTTCAGAGAAATTAGGACGATAACAGACAATTTTAGACCATCAGTTCAAGTAATAATGATCACAGGGGCAACACACTGACTGAATAAAAGACATATTATAAAAACGGAGCGATTGCTGCACAACCATGTACAACGATACGTCAAAAGACTCAAATATATTAACATTAAAGTGAAGAAAAGGAAACAGAGCCTATGCTAGATGATTTTCGTTTTGCAATAAAAAAAAATCTGAAGAGAGGGAAGTCACCATGAAGTGATGATGTTCCAGCTGAATTCATCCAAGCTTGAGGAGTGGTCAGTGTTCGTATTTACCACACTATGTATGTGAAGATCTGGAAAAATGCAGATCGGCCAAAAGCCTGGAAAAGATCTGTGTACATCCCTATTCCAAAAAAAGTAAATCTGAAGTTTCTACTTCGGAACTCTTGTCCAAAGTAGATGCGAGCAGTAAACTCTTGCTAATCATCATGAAAAGGATACTAAGAAGGTTACAACAAGAACTTAATATAGTTAAAGCAGGCTTCAGACATAGTAGAGGTACCCGGGACCACTTCTTTAACATGAGAAACATCCTTGAGAAGTGTAGGGAATGCAACATAGTAGAGGTACCCGGTACCAGTTCTTTAACATGAGAAACATCCTTGAGAAATTTAGGGAATGCAACATAGTAGAGGTACCCGGTACCAGTTCTTTAACATGAGAAACATCCTTGAGAAATTTAGGGAATGCAACATAGTAGAGGTACCCGGGACCACTTCTTTAACATGAGAAACATCCTTGAGAAGTGTAGGGAATGCAACATAGTAGAGGTACCCGGTACCAGCTCTTTAACATGAGAAACATCCTGAGAAATTTAGGGAATGCAACATAGTAGAGGTACCCGGTACCAGTTCTTTAACATGAGAAACATCCTTGAGAAATTTAGGGAATGCAACATAGTAGAGGTACCCGGTACCAGTTCTTTAACATGAGAAACATCCTTGAGAAATTTAGGGAATACAACATAGTAGAGGTACCGGTACCAGTTCTTTAACATGAGAAACATCCTTGAGAAATTTAGGGAATGCAACATAGTAGAGGTACCCGGTACCAGTTCTTTAACATGAGAAACATCCTTGAGAAATTTAGGAATGCAACATAGTAGAGGTACCGGTACCAGTTCTTTAACATGAGAAACATCTTGAGAAATTTAGGGAATACAACATAGTAGAGGTACCCGGTACCAGTTCTTTAACATGAGAAACATCCTTGAGAAATTTAGGGAATGCAACATAGTAGAGGTACCCGGTACCAGTTCTTTAACATGAGAAACATCCTTGAGAAATTTAGGGAATGCAACATAGTAGAGGTACCCGGTACCAGTTCTTTAACATGAGAAACATCCTTGAGAAATTTAGGGAATGCAACATAGTAGAGGTACCCGGTACCACTTCTTTAACATGAGAAACATCCTTGAGAAATTTAGGGAATACAACATAGTAGATGTACCCGGGACTACTTCTTTAACATGAGAAACATCCTTGAGAAATTTAGGAATGCAACATAGTAGAGGTACCCGGGACCACTTCTTAACATGAGAAACACCCTTGAGAAATTTAGGGAATGCAACATAGAACTACAAACATGCTACATAGATTACAACGAGGCCTTTGACTGCGTACAAGAACAGAAACTGTGGAACATTATGTAAGATATGAGTTTCCCAACACACTCACTACAACTTATTGAATCACTTTATCACGAACAGCAAACAGCATAGCAGGTGAAACATCAAATTATTTGGATTGCAAAGACGAGTGAGACAAGGATGCATCTTCTCTCCATGCCTGTTCAACATCTATGCCGAGAACATCATGAGAAATGCCAGAAACGATGACAGATTTGGGAAGTTCGACCCTTTCACAATAGATGGCAACCTTTTCCAGAACACGTAGGTTATGCTGACTTGACCACATACACCGTATGAAAGATGGCCGCATACCAAAAGATATACTCTACGGAATCCAGGCAGACGGCAAAAGGACTAGGGGGCTCCCAAAACTTCGATCTGTAGACGTGTGTAAACGCGATATGAAGACTGAACATAAACTCTGCAGCCTGGGAAGAAATAGCTGCAGACTGCAATCTTTGGAAATAAACTCTATAGGTCAACTTAAAACAAAAAGCAGACAGATTCATAGAAAAGGAGTACACTGCGAAAGGAAAGAAAGAAAAAAGAATGACATTTTAAGTGGCGCTAAAAAATCCATTGTCAACTATGACTGACGGAGGCTACTATTACTATTCCAGAAATCAGAAATGCTGATGACACAGGCTTCCTCTCAAACAGTGGAGAAAGATTAAAAGAGACAACTGAGTTTGTTATAAAAACATAGTGAAGAATAAAAACCTCTGTCTAAACATATCGAAAACTACAAGAAAGCCACACAAATGCATCACCAAAAATGAAGAACTTGAAAAACTGTAACAAACTATGAATATCTGGGATATGTAGTAAGTAACAATGGAGTCTGCAAGAAAGAGACAAAAAAAGATTAACAATAGCAACACAGAAATTAAACGCCATGAAGAACATGTGACACAATACCAGCAAGGCAGTAAAATTAAAATTACTGAGGACATGTATCCTCCCGATATCAACATACGGTTGTGAATCATGGACAATCTCGCAAAACAGCAAGGAAAAAAAATCGATTATTCGAAACAAAATACTACAGAAAAATCCTTAAAATACCTTCGATAATGAAAATGAGCAAGGAAGACATGAAATGATTTAAACTTTAAAAAGAACTGGCTTATAAACACCATCTACTGAGGAAGTTAAAATACAACGGCTACGTCAAAAGACACAGCGGGCTGGAAAGAATAATAATGGAAGGTAAGGTTCCTGGGCGACGCATCAGGGACAGACCATGAAGAAGGTGATTTCAAGACATCGTGGAGACTTTGAACATAACAAAAGAAGAAATGAGAGAATCTGGCTAGAGACAGAGATTCTTTTAGACGGGTGGTGGTGACTGCAACGTTCTGCAAAGGGCATGCGACCTGGTGATGAGAAGCTGTCCCAAAAATGTCAACAGAAAGAAACATAACAATTACCACACGTAGGAAAATATCTACATTTTCTACTTACAAAAACTAGCAGCAAATCGTCAATCTTGGGGAACTACGACTTCCGCCCTATGTACCGTCCTCGGCCACACAGGAGAATGAATGAAATTCTTGTTGACTGAGTTTTTATTTGCATAAACAACGTTGAAGTATTCTCTCCATTTGCAAAATTAATTTCTTTCATACCAGTAAAATGTTATGTAACAGGAAAATATGAAAATAGAATATATGGGACAAATGTTTGATTTAAATAGATGCAGTTAAGTCAACATAATAATAATAATAATAATAATAATAATAATAATAATCATAATAATAATAATCATCATAATAATCATAATAATCATAATAATAATAAGCATAATAATAGTAATAATAGTAATAATAATCATAATAATCATAATAATCATAATAATCATAATAATCATAATAATCATAATAATCATAATAATCATAATAATCATAATAATCATAATAATAAAAGATGTAATATTTGATTTTCAGGTGAAGGAATCAGAGACTTACTTCTCAAGTCTGCATTACCATTAACCGTCCTCAGCCAGATTTGGTAAGTTTTAACCCGCCTTCTTTAATTAAGTGTACAACATTTTTCTCAAGTCTGCATTACCATTAACCGTCCTCAGCCAGATTTGATAAGTTTTAACCCGCCTTCTTTAATTAAGTGTACAATATTTTCTTGTTATAGATTTGACAATTTGTCGTCTCAGTTTTCTTCATCCATTCAGCTCCCTGTGGAGCATAAGTCTTCAACAAACGCTTTCCTATCAGTTCTGTTTCCTGCCATTCTTTTAAGATCACTTTATGTCTTCCCCAATATCTTCATCTCTGCTTACACCTGTCTTCTACAGCAATATTTTGGTTTTCCTCTTGTCTCTTCCCCTGATGATCCCAAAAAGAGCCTGTTGTATAATACTCTCAGTTGGCTTCCGCAGTGTGTCCCCTATCCAGCGCCATCGACATGGTTGTATCTCTTGTGATTGTGTCTACCATAAGAGAAGACAAGCCCATCTATAGCAACCGACGTCCTCATCCATCTAGCGGAACTACTTCTTAACACCAACTCTATCTTCTACTTCTTCTACTTCTTCTGCGATCATGGCTCATTCAGACTAGGATTACCGACTCTCTTATGAAGGCCGCTGTATGTTTCAATGACTCGGTTAACCCGTAGAGTTTCTCTTCCAGACTGGTGGGTGTGGGCCACATTGTCCTCCTCATGCCTGTGTAGACAATCCTGTAGAACGTATTTGGGTGTCATGTTATTCAGGGTACAGTGTCATTGGCTGGGTGCTCCTATTTCAGTTGGTGAACATGTGATTTCTCATTCTATTGTGGCTAGTGCGTAGGCGAAGTATGATGGCTTTATCCATCCTTCATAGTTATAGGTATCCGTCCCTCTCGTTATACTTTGGGTGTTCTTTTTTCAATTTTTCATCCTACTGGCCTTGATAATGAATTTGGCTTCATCGTAGCTTACCAGATGGTTCTCTTGGGCTAATTTATCCCCTTCATTACCTAGATTGTCTGCGCATTCGTTTCCTTGTATATTACATTGTGACGGTATCCACTGGATGACCCCATTCTGTAAGTTAAACAATTGGTCTAGGGTTGTTCTCAGGTCATCTAGCTCACTTTTCGTGTGTTTTTTATTTATTAGAGCTATTGGGACTGACAGTGCATCGGTCAGTATCACCAATTTCTTGTGCACGTTATTTTGGTGTTGATTAGTCAGTTTTGCAGCGTCTTTGATGGTTTCAGTTTCTGCTTTATAGTTGTTTGAGAATTTCCCAGCAGCTATTGATTTTGTTATTCCCTTCATGGTTATTCAGCCTCCAGAACACATCTCCTCCTCCATTTCTGGTGGCGTTTGTAGCATAGCTATCCATATATATGTGTGGCCAAGTAGTCATGTGGGTTGTCGTCGTTTATGTGTTTTTCTGCCATGTGCTTTCTCTCTGTGTCTTTTGTGTGCCTTTTTTCATTAATCCTGTTATGTCTTCCTTAAATTCTGGTATGTTATATTTCCGCGGGGAGTCATACAGGATGGACATATATATATACATGTCTGTGTTAGTCACATCTCATATCTTTGTGTGTGCATGTCTGTGTTAGTCACATCTCACATCTTTGTGCGTGCGTGTCTGTGTTAGTCACATCTCACATCTTTGTGTGTGCATGTCTGTGTTAGTCACCTCTAGTGACTCGGGCAGATGGTGCTCGTAAACCTGGGAGGGCCGACCATCTAAGGGCAGAATCCCCCTACATAAAAGACAATCTGCTGCCTTGCAGGAAGATTGGGGACAATCAAAGGCTAGGGAAAGCAAACCCGAATAAAATGCTGGCTGAAATCGGATGCACTGGGCCACTGACGCAGAACACAGTGCAACGTTTTAACGGGTGTTCAATCAGAGTGGATCTGGCGAACTCTACTTGTGATGTTCTGTCTGTGGGGGCGATCAACACACTTAGCCTGACAGCTGACTTCATGTGAGAGTCTGGAACCCTTACTCTGATTGAGTCCTGATCGCAGAGAGAGAGAGAGAGAGAGAGAGAGAGAGAGAGAGATACTGCGTGTCTACACAACAAATTTATAGGCACGTTGGCACCCATCTACAGCAGTCACAATCCATCTTTACCAACTTATAATTCCTATCAATACATATTCTGCATAATTCTTCTCTTTCACTGTATATTCTAGTACTACCATACTCATTTAAATTCCATTTTCACAGAACTGCTGTTATATTATTCCTTTCAGACACACCATCCCAAACATCCTTGTAGATCGCACCCCGTGCTTCCTTGATCACCTGTTACACCAAATTCTGTCCCTTGTTGCTCAATGGAACGACTGGATTTGTTTGCTCATGTTTTCACGCCCTAGTATACATTGTTCTATCTCCACCGATACCGTCTAATTCTTGACCACCATTCAAACCCTGGTATTACCTGCGACTCCTATCAGATCTCTCGTCTAATCACGTGACTGGTCACCGCGCCCCCCCCCTTCCCCCCCCCCCTTTTCACGTCTAATCACATCTGCATTCGACTCACTTCAATCATCCACACATTATTCTCCTGGACCATATCAAATAAGTCTCACCTTAATTTAACCATATTTTTAGCTTACATATTTTAATAAATTAATACAATTCCAAACTTCAAAACCGCACAACTCTTATATTTTGTGTGTAACTCTAAATATCAAGTGTACTACACTCTATGGAACCATGAATGCTATAACAATAAGCAGAATGAATGGAAAGAAGAACAGATAAAAACCATGAGAGGAAACATTGAACAGCTTATCCAAATAACAATTGTGAAAATACAATAACAAAAGATCACCGACTGCAATTATGACACGTATGGAGGACTGAGTGTAATGGAGAGAGATGATCGCCTATGTAACATGCACGGCACTTGATAGTGATGATTTCGCAATCTGTACGTAAATAAGCAAAACTCATAACTTTTTTTCTCATGTTTTCCTGTCTTATGCGTATGCTTTTCTTTTTTAGCCACAATTAATTTTGTTGCTGCAGCTTCCTTCAGCTGCCTATAAATCCATTACAATCGTGTTTACTGCATGCACTTTAAACAACACCCCAATCCTGTCTCACTCAACTAAACAGTAATCACTCAAGTGAATATCAAAAATGTTGCCGCCCTTGTCCTATAGTTTCTTTTTTAACCGGATTTGGGAGTGGCCTATTAAATTCGGCCTTGACATCACATTCTTTAACCATGTTAAAAGCCAAACCAAATATCAAATTATCCATACCAAGTTTTTACATTTTTGCTGCTAATTATATGGAGCTGACATTTTTTATATAAATAGCAGGCCATTATGTAGTCTGTGGCCACGTTATCTGTACAGGATTCTTAAGTTATTCAAGCGTAAATCAAATCTTTCAAATACGTACAAGCCCTTCTGTCTATCAGTACAAAAATAGACTGAATGTTTTCATTGAAACAAATAGCAGGAACTTCAATCGCAGTGTGGGAATAGTAGGTCTTATATGTTGATCGTTATCTGTCTCCACATGATGGACCCGCGATAGTTGATCTTTATCTGTCCCCACATTATGAACCTGCGACAGTTGATCTTTATCTATCCCTACATTATGAACCTGCGACAGTTGATCTTTATCTGTCCCCACATTATGAACCTGCAATAGTTGATCTTTATCTGTCCCCACATTATGAACCTGCAATAGTTGATCATTATCTGTCCCCACATTATGAACCTGCGATAGTTGATCTTTATCTGTCCCCACATTATGAACCTGCAATAGTTGATCTTTATCTGTCCCCACATTATGAACCTGCAATAGTTGATCTTTATCTGTCCCCACATTATGAACCTGCAATAGTTGATCTTTATCTATCCCCACATTATGAACCTGCAATAGCTGATCTTTATCTGTCCCCATATTATGAACCTGCAATAGTTGATCTTTATCTGTCCCCATATTATGAACCTGCAATAGTTGATCATTAACTGTTCCCACATGGTGAATCTGCGACACTAATGTCTTCCAATAATACATCCATCATTAGAACAACCGAGAACATTCTTCCTTGTTAAAGTTGTATATGGGTTGAAAAAAATAAGCCACAACTTGTTATCTGAAAAAGATGAAACCAGGTTAAGTGATTCTTTCTCTCTATTTAAGGGCGCGTAGAATTGAAGGATAATGAGAAAAAAATAACTATCACTCTGACGTCATCATCACTGAGTGCCGTCTCCGCATCGAAGGTTGGCTACCATGGAGCGCCATTCCATTCTGTCTCTTGCTTTGATGGTGCAGATTGTCATAGGTTGACTTGTCCATTTTTGATGTTACTCGTCCATGTTAGTCTTGGTCTGGCTCTACCTCTTTTACCTTGTATTTTCCCTTCCAATATTAATTTTGTGTCTTTTAACATGCCACAAAAATTTCATTTGTCTTGTTCTAATTGTGTTTAGTAGTTCTCTTTTCATTTTTAGTTGTTTTAAAACTTCATCGTTTGTTTTCTTTTCTTTCCATCCAATTCTACCTATTCTTCCACATTGAAATCCACATTTCAAAGGCTTCAATTTTCTGTTCTGTTTTCTTGTCTAATGTCCATGTTTCTGCACCATACAGGAATATTGAACAGATGTAACATTTTGCTATTCTTAGTTTTAGTCCTGGTGTTATTTGTTTTGATGTTAGTATATTTTGGAAGTGGGACTCTGACGTATCAATGTTTATTCATTTTTTTATCGAAACTTTTATATTACTTTTATTATAAGGTGAAAAATAAATTAGTCGCCAACACGTTTGATGGTGTCTTGTATCCCAGCGACAATGATCACCGGTCACAGCGATGACCTTGCTTTAAAGGATGGATACAATTTCTGTATGAGCACGTGTTTTCAGTTTCTATCGAGACTTTAAAAAATATCTTGGGGCCTCGGTAGCCTAGTTGGGAAAATCATCCGACTGGGGACTACCGACGTTCGGACAACCCGTGTTCGATTCCCGCTAGGAGCAGTGTGAATTGTACTCGTGGTTAGAAAAAAAAATACCCCCACGGCCGACCCAGCCGTTGGCATAAATGGGTACCAGGAAATTAACATGGGAAGGTGAGGAATGTCGCTTCGCATTTGAGTTTCCATGCTTGACGCGACACTATACAGAAATCTCCGAACATTTCTGGATAGGCGGGCGAGCGGCCGAGAACATACGGGTGTAAACTCGCGTGCTAAGACGCCGATTCAAGTCTCGCTCTTTACCTTTACCTTTACCTTAAAAATATATATCTTGCTATATGTTCTGTAAATGAATTGGCTTTTTTTGCGTTATTATTACAATGCTTTTGCGATAATTGCCCATTTTGGGCAGTAACGCAAGATTTAATCGCGTTATTTTTTTTTGACGCGTTTTCTTTCGATTACCCATCCTTGCTACTTTGCCAGAATGAATAACTTACACACGGACATTGAAGTGCAGTAAGGTCTTGGTCATCTCTTGTTTACCCACCCAACATTCGTCAGCTAATATTTTGCTTCAGGACTCCATTAAAATGCAAGCAGGTTACTATATCAAGATTTGATAAGCAGGTAAAAAAATATCATTGACAGCTTCAATATAATACTGTCAGAATATAGCAAATCATTAAAGCCTAAAACAAGTAATAGAGTGTCCGAAAATAACAAAGCATTAAAGCATAAATCAGGTAATAGTGTGTCCGAGTATAACAAAGCATTAAAGTCTAAAATTTTAATAGAGACTTCAACATTGTTGTCTTCATTCCTCTCACTCTATAAGTTATGCAAACATTTTAATCCCAGGTTGACTGAGCACAAAGACGTCTGGAATGTGAAACAAGAACTGAAGACTAGTCGTCCCCCTACTCTTTGTTCCCCTTTCACGACATGAATGATACAGCACAGGTGGTCCTTTGTTCAACAAACCTTACATTTTATGTTAATGGGTCTAAATATTACATTTTCCCGACATTGCTTCACACGTTAAAAGTGTGTCAACTGACGTGGGAGACAAGATAGTTATCCATCCCATTTTCCGGGTTTCAGAAAGACGATTTGAATTCTCATTGTTCATGATAAAGAGTATTTTAAATTAAACTAAACTATTGTTGTGTTGTATTTTACGATTTAAGTTCTGTGCTAGCTGCAGTTTCAGCGTGCATGAACTAGTAGTAGAGTCAGATAATATAGGGCGCTTCACTCGCTACGAAACGCTTTTTCAAACATTTCTTTAGTGGTTTTACCAATAATGAGGAAAATACAACGAAATTTGAAGCGGATTTCAGAGTATAAGAAATGTGACGGCATCATAACCTATTCTGGAAGTGACAACCACTTGCGTCCAAACAGGATAGTAATTATTGAGGAAATACTGGGTTCTGTAGCAAGTGAGTATCAAAATTGAAGACATGAACCTGGAGACAGTTCAGAACTATAATGGACATATTATAAAAAGTGATGTAAAATGTACAACTGAATAAACAAAAGAATAGGAATGGCAAAAATTAATTTAATGCTATGAAAAATATACTTACAGTAGTATACAAGGTTCCATTTGTCCGCATTTGGCCCGTAAATTAACAAATATATATAGCGCAAGGCGCCTAATTCGCGAGCGGCGCAGGGGGAGTTAACTGTGACCACTCGTGTTGACCTCATGTGTCGGTGACACAGGAAGTGACCTGTCTATGTCTGGTGTGTGCTGACTTTTGAGTTCTTGATGTACTGGATCGATAGTGACAGTTTAGTAGATTATACAACGTCAATGAAAAACAATAGCATTATTATCTCAGTAGATATATAGCATACAGTGGAAATTACAAACATATTTAATACACTGAGTAAATATATAGTACAAGGATAACATTTATTTATAGCTATGTAGTTGGGTGTCTGCTTATCTCTATGTCATAAATAAATCATAAGGGTGAAACTGTTAGAGATTGCTGGTTAGTCTAAGCTAGTAGTGTAAAGAGTTAAATATCTAAAGGCATAGTCGAGACATTATCATCAGCTACCTTTCTTTTTATATAGAAATAGGAAAGAACATTTCTTGTTTGACTGTAGGAAAATTTGGAATCATTTAAGACTTTGAAACCTACATTTGTCTCACCCTTGGCCTTTTGCATGTCGAGAACCTCTAAAAACATATCTTTATCTAATTTGTTGTGTTGCTTGCTTAACCCTTTACAACTGATTGTATCGTAATCCCCACTACAATGGTACGTCTTACTACATAAGCTAACAAGTGATGTCCCTTCGTACTCTTAATTTTAAAAGACCTGGCGTTCATTTGGTGTATGCTTTAACACCCTTACAGTTTATACAATCTGTCTTGCTAACATGCTCATCGCAAAACTCGGCAGGAAACCAGTCTTTATATTCTCTATTAAACTCATCCTGCATAACTGACTTAACTATGTCCTCCAACTTAGGTGCACTTAAAGCCAAGTATAAACTATCGGTATCTGTTTCAAATAACTGAAAGGCAGACCTGGCTACAAACTTATCTAAGAATTCGAAATAAAAATCTAACATACATAGTTTGGCATATTGATAGACGATGAAACCGTTTTATACGGGCAAGTCCCAAACAGTTTTCTTTTCTCCATCTCAATTTCAAAAAGATCATCCCCTATTTCAGTCATCTCTTTAAATCGGGAATTATTTATCATTTTCGATATCTCCTCCCCACGTACAAGACAACGCTATGATTGGCCTTATTGGTTAGAGTCTTTCCGTAGGCTGAGTTTTCTAAGAGCTTCATCGTATCGCTGATTATAGATTGATTTTCGTCTATATCACCAGCCCGACGCACCTCTGTGACCACATATTCACAATTTTTTAAACAAATAGACGGTTGATATTCTATCACTTGATAGATTTTTGTTACCTCTAGCCCATGATCTGAATACCATTTAAACAGCGGTGTTGCCGAAATATTTAAACCCCGACATAACTACCGATTAGGGTGCGACGAGGGGTTGACAACAAGTTATGTTTGAGGGCATATTCACCCATAAACACCCCAATATCCTCACGCGTGACGTCAATATTTTTGAAAATCGGAGTCATGTCACTGAAATGTTCCTTCAGGCGGTCTGGGCGTGTAGATCACATTCCACTAAACCAAAACACATCCCATCTGAAACAGAAGTCAGAAACTGTTTATCACTGAGAGGGAGCCCTTCTTGAGAGTAAGAGGATCTAGCTCTAGGGACGGCTTTAGAGAGGAAAGCCCTAATGGTTGGTTCAGACCTTTTCACAGCCTGCCACTCACATTCCTACATAACTTCAACTGGGACTTTGACCTCGTTGGTTAGCTATGTCTGTATCTCACATGTTTTTTTTCAAAAAGCTCGAACTCGGGTTTATTATTAACAGGGTTTCTATCCTTATCTTTGGTGGGGGGTGGGGGGACAGTCTTTGTGACCATGGTACAGACAACCATGAAAATTGTAGCCTATTCTCTTCATGTTATCCCACCCATCCACGGGATATTTCTATCACTTAACCGAAACTCTCTCCCGTTAAAGTGAGTTTTCAACTTCACCCCTTTTGGTGGGCGACCCACGTTAGCCACTCTGTACTTTGTTGGACATAATAGTTATTTTATTCGACCCTAAATTCGGTCTCCAATCTTCTAATAATTGGGTAATCTGTTGGCGTTGGGTTCATGAGAGCCCAAAGATAAAACGCGTTGGCATCGTAACCTTGGATGGGTTGGTCCAGTTTTCCTCCCCTAATAAACGTTTTTCTACCTCGTGATACCTATGAAAAATTATAGAGGGACCCCAAACGATATTATCTCTAATCATTCGTCTGTTTGCTCGAATATAAACTAAACATTACACCCCTATCAACGGTCCTAAAAGATACTTTAAACAAACACCCGAACCGAAATGGCGTCTTTAAAACAGTCCACACCACACTCCCCATAAAAGCGAACCTGCTGCTCTAAGGCTTCTAAGAAGGGGACTACATCTTTGTTATTATACCACACCAAAAAGGGTGGTCATCTTATTATCTTTCCAGACCATTTTGCACATAGCGTACTCTTCCTTGGAAATGTTGGAATTTTAAAATGACGAATAAAACGCTTCGTGTGGGGTAACGCCGTCTCGTCCAACTTTTTGGGATCGCCTATATATTCAAAACAAAAGTGACCCTTTGTCTCGCTAATCTTGTAAGCTGCCACGTACTTGCTGTAACTGAGACCTGGGGCTAAATAATTTACTATATCTAAGAATTTTAGATTCTGCGTTGCAATACACATAACGTAATTGTTTCTCTTAACTATAAACTTGAACGGTTTTGCTACTTTGTAGTCTCCTTCCATTTTATGTTCCTCTTCTTCGTTAACCTCGGGTTCTTCTTATTCCTCTTCTTCTTCTTCCATACTAGTGCCTTCTTCGCTCACTTGTACAGTGGCGACCATGAAGTGCCTTATTAAATAGGGTTTAATGCGGTTGACGTCATATTTCCCCGAGTTAAACCCTATAACTGGAAGCTCTTTTAAATACTCATTAAACCTAACTATTAGCTTGTCTTTATTCAGATCATGGAGTTGGGTAAAAATACTTTCAAACCGAGCTCGCAACAACGAGTATACCTTAGCAGCGATACTAGTGAAGTAATCAACCATCTGACTAACTAAAATCTGCGGGTCACCAACCGTTATGAAGTACTTTGGTGCCTCCCACCCGGGGACATTTTACGCTATAGAACAGGAGAGGGCACCTGTTTAGCTACAAAAGCAATCGAGTGCGTCTCTTGAGGAACATTCCTACTATCAAAATAACATTCATAATTGAATGTCGCCCTGAACGGGTAAAAAAAGACTCTGGAGTACTTATCCCTTCAGCGCTGATCGCGTCCCATACACTTTCAGGTCAAGAGTAAACCCCACCCTTATATGTCTCTACAGTCACATCCCCATTGCAAGTTGTTTTCGTGTCTATTCATATATCCAAACTTTTCCCACAATTTCCCACATTTTCCACAAGAAAAGCTTTTACTAGCCCTTGAAAGATCGTTTGTATAAAATAAGTTGTTTTTGTAAAGTAAAAGATGGAGAGTTTCACTATAACTACTGGCGCTTCTCAGAACGATACGCAAGGCTTGTTCAGAATCAAACTAAAAAATATCTATATTTACTGAAAAAACAATTTCCTAAGAGAGGTACTTCGGCCAGAGTTACACCGGGAAAGTTACCTAACATTAGAGAGGTGTTAAACTGTTTGAAAGTACGCTCGACGCCTTCCTAACATCTTTAACAGAGGCACCTCTATGGATAGCTAGACACCGGAAGAAGCAGAGAATATCAGCGTAGATTTTAGAATGGGAATCGGTTAGAAGGATATTCATACCATGAATCGGTGCAATGTAGGGTGGTATATCTAGCACACACCCTATAGGATAATCTTGAAGTTTATAAATATAAACACTCGTACTGACTAATGCCTCCAAGGTATATTTAGTTGTCTCCTTTTTTGCCTGAATACCCTAATATATCACTTTCATTTAATCTATCTATAAATGTTTCAAAATCATTTATGTTGTTAATTAACAAGGGTTTGTCTAACCCTGTCTCGTTATTTGAGCTGGCGTGAAAATAAAGCAGCCCCATTTGACTCCCTATGTCTTAAAACTAGATGATGACTATAATTCACCTTGAAACGGTTTTGCTGGGCTAGAAAAAACAAGGGTTTCCAATCTATAGGAGTATCAGGCTGATGAAATATAGTATACGTGTCCATGCATTCGTTCCTACTTTCGTGTGTTCTAATAGCTAACCAGTTGTCCTTATATAACTTCCTAATATCTTGGGGTAACTTGTTCAGAGTCTTTTTCATTAATAAGTCTTGGTCTCTTTGAGAGCCCTTGAGTTGAACTCTTTACTGCCCACTTGCGTGAGGTTCTCGATACCAGTGGGCCTACTAGTGTTGATAATGTCGAGTTGTCCACGGCTGTATCATGACTATCGAGATGTACTTGCAGATAGCTTGCTCCAGTGAATATTTGTTGACAGATGGGACAGATGGGACAGACAGGTGGGGTAGCACCGATCTCTTTCGAATGTACGTGATCTGTTGACACATGAGTTGGTGATGCAGGAACTACTGATGCAAGAGGTGCAGGATGCTCTGTCTTGTTATGTCTGGCAAGGCTGTCTACTCTTGTATAAACTCGTTCACAAAAACTACATTTGTATTCATGATACTGATGTACACTAGCAACGTGTCACTTTATGTCACGGCTCCGGGTGAAGGTTTTGGAGCACAGATGACAAGTGTTAGGCATCTATAGAATAGAAATTGAAACATTACAGCTAAAGAATAAAAAACAATAAACATTACAAGGAGAAAAACAATAAAATTAATCAACGAGATTAACAAATTATCTAAATTAGGTTACTAAAGTATCATACTATAATATTAAAGAACAAAAATAACACTTACATTTTATATGTCTTAAGGCGCAAGACACATTACTCGTCAACAACTGTAAATGTATGTCTACATTGGTGTTATATATTACCTAAAACCCCGGAGGTGTTGCTAAATTAGAATTGACCCCTGGTGCAATACTGGATGAATTAATAAAAATAGATTTTAACCTATGAGACATTACGCGAAGAGTTACTAAAAATATATTTGACTTATGATGCAATTCCCGTCAATTTTGTTATTTTTACCACTGACCATTTTTGAGGGACACGCCTATGAAACTGTTAAAAATTAAAAGTGATCCTCTAGGCTTACCTTAAACTTAATATTAGACATCTCCGTAGCAAAAATTTACTTCAAAATCACTTTTATGAATTTTACCCCCTGACCATTTTTTTTTTTACATGAATACACGTGTCCCTAAAAAATGGTCAGGGTGTAAAATTTATAAAAGTTATTTTCAAGGGGATGTCTAATATGAAGTTTGAGGTAAGCCTAGAAGTTCACTTTTATTTTTTTTAACAGTTTCATAGGCGTATCCCTAAAAAATAGTCAGGGGTAAAAATAATTAAAAAAATTGACGGCAATTGCATCATAAGTCAAAATCTATTTTTAGTAACTCCTCGGGTAATGTCTCATAGGTCAAAATCAATTTTTTATTAATTCATCCGGTATTGCATCAGTGGTCAATTCTATTTTTAGTAACACCTCCAGAGTTTTAAGGTAAATATAACACCACTGTAGACATATAATTACAGTTTTTGGCGAGTAATGTGTCTTGCGCCTTAAGACATATATAAAGTAAGTGTTATTTTTGTTCTTTAATATTATAGTATGATACTTTAGTAACCTAATTTCGATAATTTGTGAATCTCGTTGATTATTTTTTATTGTTTTCTCCTTGTAATGTTTATTATTTTTATTCTTTAGCAGTAATGTTTCAATTTCTATTCTATAGATGCCTAACACTTGTCATCTGTGCTCCAAAACCTTCATCCAGAGCCGAGTCATAAAGCGACAAGTTGCTAGTGTACATGAGTATCATGAATACAAATGTAATTTCTGTGAACGAGTTTAAACAAGAGTAGACAGCCTTGCCAGACATATCAAGACAGAGCATCCTGCACCTCTTGCATCAGTAGTTCCTGCATCACCAACTCCTGTGTCAACAGGTCACGTACATTCAAAATAGATCGGCACTATCCCACATGTCTGTCCCATCTGTCAACAAATAATCACTGGAGCAAGCTATCTGCAAGTACATCTCGATAGCCATGATACAGCCGTAGACAACTCGACATTATCAACACTAGTAGGCCGACTGGTGTCGAAATCCTCACGCAAGCGGGCAGTAAAGAGTTCGACTCAAGGGCTCTCAAAGAGACCAAGACTTATTAATGAAAAAGTCTCTCTGAACAAGTTATTAGGAAGATATATAAGAACAGCTGGTTAGCTATTAGAACACACGACCGTAGGAACAAATACATGGACACGTATACTATATTTCATCAGCCTGATACTCCTATAGATTGGAAAACCCTTGTAAACCCAATTTTCCTAGCCCAGCAAAAGCGTTTCAAGGTGAATTATAGTCATCATCTAGTTTTAAGACATAGGGAGACACAGGGGCTGCGTTATTTTCACGCCAACACAAATAACGAGACAGGGTTAGACAAACCCTTGTTAGTTAAGAACAGAAATGATTTTGAAACATTTATAGATTAAATGAAAGTGATATATTAGGGTAAGCAGACAAAAATAGGGAGACAACTAAATATACCTTGGAAGCGTTAGTCAATATGAGTGTTTATATTTATAAACTTCAAGATTATCCTATAGGGTTCTGCTATATATCCCACCCTCCGGGCAAGTATCCCAGTCAATGGGTGGGATAAAATGAATAGTAAAGCCTACAATTTTCATGGTTGTCTGTACCATGGTCACAAAGACTGTTCTCTCACCAAAGATAAAGATAGAAACCCTGTTAATAATAAACCTTTGCTCCAGCGGTTGGAAAAAAAGTGAGATACAGACATACCTAAACAAGGAGGTCAAATCCCATTTAAAGTTATGTTGGAATGTGAGTGGCAGGCCCTGAAAAAGTCTGAACCAACCATTATTGCTTTCCTTTCTAAAGCTGTCCCAAGAGTTAAATCCTCCTACTCTCAAGAAGGGCTCCCTCTCAGTGATAAACAGATTCTGACTTCTGTTTCAGATGGGACGTGTTTAGGTTTAGTGGAATGTGATCTACACGCCCCTGGCCG
Organism: Megaustenia siamemsis; assembly: GCA_032433765.1. Classification (NCBI taxonomy): domain Eukaryota; kingdom Metazoa; phylum Mollusca; class Gastropoda; order Stylommatophora; family Ariophantidae; genus Megaustenia; species Megaustenia siamemsis. The sequence goes on from JAVIAB010000139.1 coordinate 40,933,051, forward strand.
CCTGAAGAAACATTTCAGTGAGATGACTCCGATTTTCAAAAATATTGACGTCACGCGTGAGGATATTGGGGTGTTTATGGGTGAATATGCCCTCAAACATAACTTGTTGTCAACCCCTCGTCGCACCCTAATCGGTAGTTATGTCGGGGTTAAAATATTTCGGCAACACCGCTGTTTAAATGGTATTCAGATCATGGGCTAGAGGTAACAAAAATCTATCAAGTGATAGAATATCAACCGTCTATTTGTTTAAAAAATTGTGAATATATGGTCACAGAGGTGCGTCGGGCTGGTGATTATAGACGAAAATCAATCTATAATCAGCGATACGATGAAGCTCTTAGAAAACTCAGCCTACGGAAAGACTCTAACCAATAAGGCCAATCATAGCGTTGTCTTGTACGTGGGGAGGAGATATCGAAAATGATAAATAATTCCGATTTAAAGAGATGACTGAAATAGGGGATGATCTTTTGAAATTGAGATGGAGAAAAAGAAAACTGTTTGGGACTTGCCCGTATAAAAACGGTTTCATCGTCTATCAATATGCCAAACTATGTATGTTAGATTTTTATTTCGAATTCTTAGATATGTTTGTAGCCAGGTCTGCCTTTCAGTTATTTGAAACAGATACCGATAGTTTATACTTGGCTTTAAGTGCACCTAAGTTGGAGGTCATAGTTAAGTCAGTTATGCAGGATGAGTTTAATAGAGAATATAAAGACTGGTTTCCTGCCGAGTTTGCGATGAGCATGTTAGCAAGACAGATTGTATAAACTGAAAGGGTGTTAAAGCATACACCAAACGAACGCCAGGTCTTTTAAAATTAAGAGTACGAAGGACATCACTTGTTAGCTTATGTAGTAAGACGTACCATTGTAGTGGGGATTACGATACAATCAGTTGTAAAGGGTTAAGCAAGCAACACAACAAATTAGATAAAGATATGTTTTTAGAAGTTCTCGCCACGCAAAAGGCCAAGGGTGGGAAAATGTAGGTTTAAAAGTCCCAATTCCATATTTTCCTGCAGTCAAACAAGAAATGTTCTTTCCTATGTCTATATAAAAAGGAAGGTAGCTGATGAATACGTCTCGACTACGCCTTAAGATATATAACTCTTTACACCACTAGCTTAGACTCACCAGCAATCTTTAACAGTTTCACCCTTATGATTTATTTATGACATAGAGATAAGCAGACACCCAACTAAATGGCTATCAATAAATGTTATCCTTGCACTATATATTTACTCAGTGTACTAAATATTTTTGTAATGTTATGCAATTTTCACTGTATGACTATATACCTACTGAGATATTAAAATAATAAAATATATCATTTGTTTTCTGTTTTATATTTAATGCTACTTTTTTTTATTGACGTTGTACAATCAACTAAACTGTCACTATCGATCCAGTACTTCAAGAACTCAAAAGTCAGGACACACCAGACATAAACAGGTCACTTCCTGTGTCACCTACACGAGAGGTCATACCCCGACACGAGAGGTCACTGTTAACTATTCCTGCGCCGCACGCGTGTTAGGCGTCTTGCGCGCCGCGCTATATATCTATGTTAATTTACGGGCCAAATGCGAGCAAATGGAACCTTGTATACTACTACTAACATCAAAACAAATAACACCAGGGCTAAAACTAAGAATAGCAAAATGTTACATCTTCTCAATATTCCTATATGTTGCAGAAACATGGACATTAGACAAGAAAACAGAACAGAAAATTGAAGCCTTTTAAATGTGGATATATAGAAAAATATGTCGAATTGGATGGAAAGAAAAGAAAATAAATGATGAAATCTTAAAACAAACTAAAAATGAAAAGAGAACTACTAAACACAATTAAAACAAGACAAATGATATTTTTGGGCCATGTTAAAAGACACAACATCCTACTAAAAGTAATCTTGCTGGGGAAAATACAAGGTAAAAGAGGCAGAAGGAGACCAAGACTAACATGGACGAGTAACATCAAAAGATGGACAAACCAGCCTATGACAACCTGCACCATTAAAGCAAGAGATAGAGCAGAATGGCGCTCGATGGTAACTAACCTTCGTTGCGGAGATGGCACACGATAATGGTGATGATGATGTAGCAAGTGAGACACTGTATATTCAACCAGGACGTTTTGCAAGACTTAAAAATCAGAATACAGCAGGAGTTCGACAAATGGTAGACATGACGCAGGTGCGGCCGCAACATCCGGTTTAGAGTATCAAAGAGCTAAAGAGCCGAAACTCCTGTGACAAGGAGGGGGACTACTCCTGGTGATCATATTATCTCTTGAATCCAAAGCTCTAAATGTGTAATGAGCTTTTAAGCACTATTTTAAATTGCATTATTAAACTGCTATATATGGTTTTGTTGTAATTTAATTTAGTTGGCCAGTGCAATCATCAAAGTAAGGTGTTCTTGTATCAATTCTCAACTGTGCAGAATTTTTTTTTTTTTTTTTTTTTTAAACACATATTTCTGGCTTCACGGAAATTGAAGTTTTGGGTTCCACGTGTTTTCTATGTGAAACTAGGACATTCTGACTGCCATCGCTTTCAGGGTTCACACAGATTGAAGATTTGGTTCCATGGATTTTCTAAGAGAGTGCCCGACATTCTGACGCGATACTCCACACTGTATTGTGCCAATTGTAAAATTATATTGATATTAACACCCCAACTTCCCATTCAACATTTTATGTAACAGTTGTCATATACTTTCTTTTCTATAAATGAATCCATTCTTGACGCCTAACACGCGAGCGGCGCAGGGATAGATCATTGAACTTCATTCCGATTGTTTAAAGTGAAACAAAAAATAAGTATAAACCTCTTCATGTGTACAAATAAAACTGTGTTATTGCCCAGGGTATACCGACACATTTTGTTGGGTAATGTTGTTAGCTCCATGCCTTTCATCTTTACCTCTCTGAAAATAAATCTTCTGTGCCCGTTTAAGGGGGCGAATCTAGAAGACGGTCTGTCTAAGGAAGGAACTAAGAACTAAACGTGTTATTGTCTGTAGCTCAGTTCGAAGTGAAGAACTACACAAATACTTTTATTAAATCAGTGACCTGAATATCTGTGTACTTACATATGTGTATGTCTTCTTTATACCCCCCCCCCCCCCCCATGTTAGTCCACTCATGCGTGTTTCTTTTAGTCGATTATTTAATGTCTTTTAGGCTGCTCATCACACAAATAAAATGGTGATTTGTGCTTCGGTCATAGCATCGGGCGTTGTTGACAGGGCGAATGTAGAAGTTACTTGTAGCGTTTGGGGTGGTGCTTTGGTGATTAAAATATCGACATAGGTAGGCAGCTCAACTGGGTGGTGTGCGATGAAACAGCAATTAAATAATAATAAACATAATATTGTATATGACAGCTATACTGAGTGAGGACATCATTAAAGCTGTCGTATGCAATGTCATACAAAGGACAAGTGGTAGGGTTCGATCCCAACCGACGGCTCCGGTTCACCCAAGCCTTTAATGGGTACCGGATTGTTTTCTGGGAGAGTAAAGCGGCACGGGCGTAATATCGACCACATTACCCCAAAAATCAGTACCAGTAATGTCGCATGTGCATTTTATTTCTAAAAACGTTGAAAGTGAGTCAATAATATTTGAACTCATGAGTATGTCAGCATTTCTTACCTCTTAATTTTCTGTTTTATTTTCGGTACCAGTTTTGTCGTTTTATGCAAGAACCCATTAGATCTCAAAATTATATTTTAAATATTGCCTTTTGACGTTTCGGTGCACGAGTTTATGGTTAATCACTTATGGTGAATCTATGCTACAAGGCAAAGAACCCAGCAACCAGATAAAATAACTCATGCGTGATCAACGCAGATTAAAGAATGTTGCTGCAGGTGGAAGTCCAAATCCATTGGGCGTTCATTTACATCGGCAGCGTATACCATCCATATCGGCAGCGTATACCATCCATATCTGTAGCGCATAAAAAAAAGTAAAGTACCCCCGTCACGCCGAGTGGCGTATAGGGAAATATGGTGTTAGTGACCCTATATTTTACAGACCTTCAGCACATGATTTTTGGGGTAATGTGGTCGGTATTACGCCCGTGCTGCTTTTACTTTCCCAGAAAAAATCCGGTACCCATTTAAGGCTGGGTGAACCCGGAGCCGTCGGTTGGGATCGAACCCTACCCCTTGTCCGTAGTAGTCCAGTTCACTAACCACTGAGCTATCGCGGCTCCTACTAATTTTTAGGGAATTAGTAAAACCCAGGTGTCCTCGCCAGGGTACGAACCCCGGCTGTTGCCGTGGTAAGCCAACCGCCTATCGATTGCGCTAACCGGACACCCTATATCTGTAGCGCATACCACGGAATATCATTTACGCTAATCATATGTCTTCATTGCCAAATAACGTATGGGGGCGAGTCTGGACAACGCTTGAGTGACAGATTTTGTGAGGACCTTCGTGATATTGAGGGAGCCGCGATAGCTCAGTGGTTAGTGAACTGGACTACAAAGGTAGGGTTCGATTCCAACCGACGGCTTCCGATTCACCCAGCCATTATTGGGTACCGGATTTTTCTGGGAAATTAAAGCGACACTAGCGTAATACCGACCACATTACCTCAAAAATCATGTGCCGAAGATCTGTGAAATTTATAGCCACTAACACCATATTACCTATACGACACTTGGCGTGACGGGACTCTGTACTTTTTTTTACTTCGTGATGTTGAGCAAAAGACTGGCAGCCCGGTGTCGTCCCATTTCAACTCTCCAGGCCGTAGTGGTAAACCTGACATGGTAGACACTGGCATTGTCTCATATCACTCCAGCAATCGTAGCCTGTTAGTCCCGGAGAATCGTCTCATTGCTCAGTTGGTTATTTCACCCACTAAACTATTTCTTATCCCCATGCGCAATCACGCCTGTACATGTATGTGTATTTGTCTGCTTATGTATCGGCACATTTGGGCACCTTTGGGTTTTCTTTTCTGTGCTTTATGGCAATGTATACAGACTTATGCTTTTACGCATGTATGGTTATGTGCGCATGCATTATTGCACATCTGTTCGGTGTGCACACTCATATTTAGATATACAGTTTTTTACGTATCTTGTACCAACCTCGCAATATTTTTATAACCCTTTCCATTTATTTCTCATCTGACTGCCTGGTCAGCCCGCCTACCTATTTTAGTTCAGTCAGTTCCTGACCAAGCTCTGGACCGCAGGGAAGTGACTTTTTTTCTTTTCTTGACTATCTAGCATATTATCGCCATGTAGTTAGATTATGTGTATATCCTTATTTATATGTCTGTGCTGTTGTTTATTGACCCAGCTGAAGTCTACTTGACCGGAACGTCGTTCGACTTTTGTTTATACCTCCCATATTGTAAAGCTGTTACCATACCGCGTGTATCTCTTTTTTAAATTGTCATTATTATCATCAGCTTTCCAGCAGCTTGGCATCTCTATGCATCTTGATGCCTTTACTCATTTATCATCCACATCGATAACGTTTACCATCCATATCGGTAGCGTATACCATTCATATCACACAATTAACAATCATGAAGATACAGACTTTCATTAATGGATGCTTACGCAGAATAAAAGGATGGAAATGGCAGGACAAATTCACTAACATAGAATTATGGAAATGTACCAGTCAAACACCAGTGGATAAAGAGATACAGCGAACACGATGGCGCTGGATAGGACACACACTGCGGAAGCCAACTGAGAGTATTTCACAAAATGCCCTTTTTTAGAATCTCCAGGGGGAAAGACAAAGAGGAAGACCAAGGAATTCTTGGAGAAGACAGATAGAAGCAGAGATGAAGATAATGGGGAAGACATGGAATGATCTTAAAAGAATGGCAAGACAGAACTATTTGGAAAGTGTTTGTTGAAGACCTATGCTCCACAGGAAGCTGAAAGGAAGAAGAAGAAGTACATGGTTCAGGGATTCTCCTCCTGAAAGGTAGAGGAAGAAGAAGATACCATCCATATCGGTAAATTTTACCTTCCATATCGGTAGCGTATACCATCCATATCTGTAGCGTATTTCATCCATACCGGTAGAGTATACAATCCATATCGGTAGCGTATACATCCATATCTGCAGCGTATACCATCCATATCGGTAGCGTATACCATCCATATCGGTAGCGTATACCATCCATATCGGTAGCGTATTTCATCCATATCGGTAGCGTATACCATCCATATCGGTAGCGTATTTAATCCATATCGGTAGCGTATTTAATCCATATCGGTAGCGTATTTCATCCATATCGGTAGCGTATACCATCCATATCTGCAGCGTATTTCATCCATACTGGTAGCGTATACCATCCATATATGCAGCGTATTTCATCCATACTGGTAGCGTATACCATCCATATCTGCAGCGTATTTCATCCATATCGGTAGCGTATACCATCCATATCGGTAGCGTATTTCATCCATATCGGTAACGTATTTCATCCATGTCGGTAGCGTATACCATCCATATCTGCAGCGTATTTCATCCATACCGGAAGCGTATACCATCCATATCTGCAGCGTATTTCATCCATATCGGTAGCGTATACCATCCATATCTGCAGCGTATTTCATCCATACCGGTAGCGTATACCATCCATATCTGCAGCGTATTTCATCCATGTCGGTAGCGTATACCATCCATATCTGCAGCGTATTTCATCCATGTCGGTAGCTTATACCATCCATATCTGCAGCGTATTTCATCCATATCGGTAGCGTATACCATCCATATCTGCAGCGTATTTCATCTACATCGGTAGCGTATACCATCCATATCTGCAGCGTATTTCATCCATGTCGGTAGCGTATACCATCCATATCTGCAGCGTATTTCATCCATATCGGTAGCGTATACCATCCATATCTGCAGCGTATTTCATCCATATCGGTAGCGTATACCATCCATATCTGCAGCGTATTTCATCCATATCGGTAGCGTATACCATCCATATCTGCAGCGTATTTCATCCATGTCGGTAGCGTATACCATCCATATCTGCAGTGTATTTCATCCATGTCGGTAGCTTATACCATCCATATCTGCAGCGTATTTCATCCATGTCGGTAGCGTATACCATCCATACCGGTAACGTTTACATCTATATCTGCAGCGTATTTCATCCATGTCGGTAGCGGATACCATCCATATCGGTAGCGTATTTCATCCATGTCGGTAGCGTATACCATCCATATCTGCAGCGTATTTCATCCATGTCGGTAGCGTATACCATCCATATCGGTAGCGTATACCATCCATATCTGCAGCGTATTTCATCCATGTCGGTAGCGTATACCATCCATATCTGCAGCGTATACCATCCATATCGGTAGCGTATTTCATCCATGTCGGTAGCGTATTTCATCCATATCTGCAGCGTATTTCATCCATGTCGGTAGCGTATACCATCCATATCGGTAGCGTATTTCATCCATGTCGGTAGCGTATTTCATCCATATCTGCAGCGTATTTCATCCATGTCGGTAGCGTATACCATCCATATCTGCAGCGTATTTCATCCATGTCGGTAGCGTATTTCATCCATAGCTGCAGCGTATTTCATCCATGTCGGTAGCGTATACCATCCATATATGCAGCGTACTTCATCCATGTCGGTAGCGTATACCATCCATATCTGCAGCGTATTTCATCCATGTCGGTAGCGTATACCATCCATACCGGTAACGTTTACCATCTATATCTGCAGCGTATTTCATCCATGTCGGTAGCGTATACCATCCATACCGGTAACGTTTACCATCTATATCTGCAGCGTATACCACAGCAGAATAGAACCATTATTACCTGCTACGTATGCCGTAAGAGTCGACTAAGGAGGTTGAACTCAAGGTCTTCGCCTCTGCTACATAATTCTTACATCTGAGCTTGGGTCATCTTCAGTACTTTCACAAGTGTGTAGCAGGTGTGCTTCATTCTGTGAAACGTGGTAAGGAGGAGATCTGAGCGTCTGGGGTTGTCCGTTGTGCAATGAAGATGATCTGTCGCCTAAACTGAACTAAACCAGTTGTCGAAGTGTTACGTAAATATGAATTTCAACGTTACATTCATTCATGAATCCTTTTTAAATGTTGCAATATTAAGTGTTGTTATTGAAGATTGTTGTGAGAAAATTCAATTACCATAAATCCTCAATAACCTACCTTGTACTTGCAAACACTCAACTCTGGCATGGTTTACACCTCAGTTAACGTTATAAAACTGATATGGATATTATTGTGTTTCATTCTTTGAGTGGGGTGAATAAATACAAAGCACAATCTTCACTTATTTTCGTCATTCGTTGACGACTAAATCTAGTTTCTTTATAAATCTCTTTTAATCCGGGCATGGCGTGCAATTGTAATAGCCCCATCTTCTCAGAATAGCATCATACACGGATATAGTTATCACTAAAGTGAATTTGGTTTTAATGTCAGAAAGAGGGTCTGTTACTCCTTTGTCAGGATTTGGATGGGTGATAATATATAAAAGATATATAATGTTTTAAGATTTTTTCTAGTTAAAGAAAGCAAAAATAAAGGACTCCGCCTTAATAGCAAAAATACAGAAGTAATGGTAACAAAAAAAAAAAAAAAAGACATCACCTCAGTGCAAAATAAAGACAAGTGGAACGATATTAAAACAGGTACATGAATTTAAATATTTGGGAACTTTGTTAACCTCAGACGGAAGATGTACAACAGAGGTGAGATGCAGAATGGCTCAGGCAAAAGCATCATCATCACCATCATGCAAAAGCAGCTTTCCAAAAAATGAAGAAGATTCTATACAATCCATTTTTTGACAATAGAAACACGAAAAAGAGTTCTTAAATGTTATGTAGAGCCCATCTTAACATATGGATGTGAATCATGGACAGTAGGACAACAGACAAGAAAATCACTGGCGTCTTTAGAAATGTGGTTTTACAGAAGAATGTTGAGAATATCATGGACAGCTAAGAAGAGTAATGAAAATGTTCTGAAAGAGGCCAAAGCAAAAAGAGAGCTAATTTTCAATATTAGGAAGAAACAATCATCATTTTTTGGTCATGGAATGAGAAAGGAACAGCTGGAATATTGTAACAATTGGGAAAATTGAGATAGAGGGAAGAAAAGAGAAAAATACCACACAGCTGAAGAGAAAATTGCTTGACAGAAGATCAACAACAAAAATGATAAATAACTGTCGAGATCGAAAGTTGTGGAGAGACATGACCACCTACGCCAGCAGGCTTGGTACTTGAAGATAATGATAATTTAAATTTGTCATCATCATCATCATGTACCGTACTGGTTGGCGTTGATGATCATGTCCTTCCACAATCTTCTATCCACAGTGCATCGTATCAATTCTGTTGTTGACTGTTTCCATGCCATGACACCAAGCTATCCAGTATTTTCTCTCTTTGTCGTCCGCGATCTCTTTTTCATTTTATTTTGCCTGTTGTAACCAAGTATTCCAACTTTCATCTTCTCATGACGTGACCAAAATATGTTGATTGCTTCTTTCTGATGTTTTTTAAGAGCTCCCTTTTTGTGTTGGCCTCTTTGAGAACTTTCTCATTGGTCTTTTTAGCTGTCCAGGGAACTTTCAACATTCTTCTGAGAAATCCCATCTCTGGTCCTCTAATCGTCTTTCATTTGTTTGTCTAAATTAGTACAGTTATATATTGTTGCATAGTGCGAGTGGTTGGATTCAATGTAGAATTTGCTTCTGTCATAGATGAAAGTAAAATTATGATTTGCATACCCCATAGTTCGTTTTTATGGTGTAGTTTGTTTATATCGGTGATGACTGACATGACATATAGTTTGTTCTTATGGTGTAGTTTGTTTATATCGGTGATGACTGACATGACATATTGTTCGTTTTTATGGTGTAGTTTGTTTATATAAGTGTTGACTGACATGACATATAGTTCGTTTTTATGGTGTAGTTTGTTATATAAGTGTTGACTGACATGACATATAGTTCGTTTTTATGGTGTAGTTTGTTTATATAAGTGTTGACTGACATGACATATAGTTCGTTTTTATGGTGTAGTTTGTTTATATAAGTGTTGACTGACATGACATATAGTTCGTTTTTATGGTGTAGTTTGTTTATATCGGTGATGACTGGCATGACATATAGTTCGTTTTTATGGTGTAGTTTGTTAATATCGGTGATGACTGGCATGACATATAGTTCGTTTTTATGGTGTAGTTTGTTATTATCGGTGATGACTGACATGACATATAGTTCGTTTTTATGGTGTAGTTTGTTAATATCGGTGATGACTGGCATGACATATAGTTCGTTTTTATGGTGTAGTTTGTTAATATCGGTGATGACTGGCATGACATATAGTTCGTTTTTATGGTGTAGTTTGTTAATATCGGTGATGACTGGCATGACATATAGTTCGTTTTTATGGTGTAGTTTGTTTATATCGGTGATGACTCGACATGACATATAGTTTGTTCTTATGGTGTAGTTTATATCGGTGATGACTGACATGACATATAGTTTGTTCTTATGGTGTAGTTTGTTTATATCGGCGATGACTGACATGACATATCATTCGTTTTAAGGTATAATTTGTTTCTGTCTGTTCTGTGTTAGTCTGTTCATGGAATCAGTTTCACTGCAGTCTGGAAATCCCCATATCCGCTCCACATATGTCACAACTCCCTTCAGAGCGCGTTGACGTTGGTGAATTCTGTTGACAAGCTCTATTACCATGCAGCCATAATGAGCATCACAGACGACGATTCCAAACGGCTTCCATCAAATAGAAAATGCGCAGTCATTTACTCACTACAGTTTTCTTAATAAACACACACACACACACACGCACATCTAAAACAAACTAAACAAACGAAGCGGTTTAATCGACCTTCTTCCTCTTCTACCTTTTTAGCTCCCTGTGGAGCATAGGTCTTCAACAAACACTTTCCAAGTCGTTCTGTTTTTTTTGCCATTCTTTTAAGATCATTCCATGTCTTCCCCATCATCTTCATCTCTGCTTCTTTCTGTCTTCTCCAAGAATTCCTTGATCTTCCTCTTTGTCTTTTCCCCTGGGGATTCCAAAAAAGGAATATCGACCTTAGTAATCGACCTTAGCCTCTGCAAAAACAGAGCGACATGCAGCCATTTTGCGTTGTCGGTTGTGACGTTAGCAGTGTTGAACGTTAGTGCGAACCAAGTTGGCTGCGTGGGCGACAATTTCAAACTGCATCACCGGAAAGAGAGTGCCCACAGTCATTTCCGACTACAATTCACTCGAATGAATTAAAACAAAACACACACAAATACTACTATAGCACAGAAAAACGGTTTTAGAGATGGTATTCTCTAAAGGTTCTTGCGAGTATGGTCGCCATCTTTCCGGATGTTTCTGTCGATGATGAATTACATTCAAGAAGGTTCGATTTATGTATAGTTTCTTTCTCTCAGAGATAAAATACAACTTTACTTGTATGCCACACGGTGACTTTATTCTCCAGTCGAATAGAAATCACTTTCAGATCCCAGAACTAGGATTAACACCAGAGACCAGACGGGTCCGAGTTTACACACACGCCAGATGTAGGGAATCTTTGTTTGAAAGGGTCTACACGGTTTTGGGATTAAAAGTAAAATAAAGGTTCCCTCCACGCCTTACTAGTCGTATGGGGAATATGGTGTTGGTGACCATATTTATCTATGCCCACGGCACTTTTTTGGTTGATGTGGTCGGTATCACGCCAGGCCGCCTTTACTCCCCAGAAAAATCTCTGGTACCCATTTTTAGAGGCTGGGGGGGGGGGGGACCCCGGAGCCTTGTCAGTCCGAAAAAAAATCCGCCACTGCTGGGGATCGAACCCGGATCCTTCTGGACAGGAAGCGAGTTTGGGATTACCCAATCTTTAAAAATGGGTCCCAGAGATTTTGGAGGGGATTTTTTGGCGACCTAGCTTAATAATATTGGCCCATTATCCCATAAAAGTGAATTTGGTCATTGGAAAGTATGAACACATACACCATGTTTATTGTATGCTTTAAGGAGTGCAGGGAAAACTTACTCTACCAATTTTGTTAAGTTGTAAGAAAAAGTGGAGAGAAAAAAGGAGTTTATTGACATAATTCATCATTATCATTATTTGTAACCATTCCTTTCATTGTGGGGTACCATTCGTCAACAAACGTTTTCGCTAGTATTTTAAGGTTCGTGTTTGTTACGGGGCAGATAACTCTACATCATAATTTCAATAATTTGGTACTTTTTTTCAACAAGTGTAATTTTCCTTAGTGTATTGTTAGATTGCTTCTGCAATAAAGAATATTTTGTAAAATGTCTGTCTGCCTGAATCCTTTATAGCCTCTGAGGCGTTAACAGAATGAGCTCTTCACTATCTGTCTCTATGCCCCAGCTTTGTGTGCCAGCCAAGTTAGTTTCTGGTTCTGTTTGAATGATGTCCCTGTCCAGTCTTTGACGTCAACAATCCATGTTCTGCTTTGAGTAGCTCTAATCTTGCCACTGTCCCTTGTTCCCTGTACAGAAGTTTGTTTTTAGCCAAACTGTTAGACAGTACAGTGGTACTGGGTGCTTCTGAGGTAAAATGTCGGCTTCTGAGCAGGAAGGTTCCGTGTTCGATCCTCATCACAGGCGGTGGACATTTTTCAAAAATCCAATCCATGTTTTTCTCGTGGCTTTACGCTCCCCTGGTCTCTGGGTAATGATATCCCTTATCAGGCTCTAAAAAGCTATGAAAACAGTGAAAGACCGGAAGTCCAGTGTTGACTCGCGCAAGTCGAAAAGAGTCAGCCTAAAATGGCCGCTGTCCGAGCAAGAAGCATTAAGAAAGTCTACCCATGCCGAAGACAGACATGTCAAGCCGGAAGGCGCAGATATCGTGGCTTTGTCGTTAAACTAGCGACAAAGCGCATCCACGCCCACTTAACGGTCAACGTTAAGATGAGAAGATCGTGTGGTCGATGCCAACAAACTTTTTTTTTATTCTTTAAATATAAGAAATTCACCAATTCTGACTCTGACCTATGTTTGCGAATCATGGACAATAGACAAACAAATGAAAAGACGATTAGAGGCCACAGAGATGGGATTTCTCAGAAGAATGTTGAAAGTTCCCTGGACAGCTAAAAGGACCAATGAGGAAGTTCTCAAGGAGGCCAACACAAAAGAGAGCTCTTTAAAAACATCAGAAAGAAGCAATCAACATTTTTCAGGCATATCATGAGAAGAGGAAAGTTGGAATACTTGGTTACAACTGGCAAAATAAAAGGAAAGAGAGGTCACGGGCGACAAAGAGAGAAAATACTGGATAGCTTGGTGTCATGGCATGGAAAACAATCAACAACAGAACTGATACGATGTACTGTAGATAGAAGATTGTGGAAGGACATGATCGTCAACGTCAACCGGTACAGTACATGATGATGATGATAAGAAATTCGTTTAGTTCGTGTGGGGGCTCTGTTTTGATTGATAATTATATAGAAACTTTCTTGATTGTAATATAATCTCTGTATCAGATACATATCATCTTACTGTCAAACTTAATTTCCATAGCGGGCATTTTCCTTTGCAATTCTGCATTTACATTTTGTAAAATGGCGTATATGAAATACGTAAAAACGGTATGTTTCCTTTCACGATGCCACTCGGTGAAGTGTTTTATGAACGTCCGTGAATGTGATAGAAACAGCGTCGCTGCATACTGGGTAGCAAACTGTGTGTGGACAGGCGTTTATTTAGCGATTTGTTAGATGGCATACCTCAATGTCAGCGGTTTCATGTGACAAAACACGTCAGTCACGAGTAGACGGTTTGCTCACCACACAAACAACTTAACAATGTCCTAACAATGGCTCTAGGAGTCCGCTTTAGACGAGGAGAAAGCCATCTTGTCTATCGTTTTCTTGTAGAATTCTGCTTTCCCTTTTGTCATTTACCTTCTCGGTAAGTGGTTCCAACCTTGTTCACGGACCAGGAGAAAGGAAATTAAAAGTGACCCAATCGTCAACATTTTTATAGCGAAGTAGTTAGTGAATTATAAGAGTAATACCTGAATAGAGTTCCCGTGAACACTGAAATGATGTGATATAGCTGATATAATCGTTACAGCAGCTAACATCTCTATAGCTATAGTCCACTGCTGTTGGCTCAATTTTGGCCTTGTGAAAAAAACGATGTTTCTTTTAGAATTTTGGTAATCTATATTTCAACGATTATGTTTTCCATGCCTGTAGTTAGATAACACACACTTACCTTATTTATACGTGATACATTTTCCCTATATCACTTTTCATATGTTTAAGTTTTCTCCATTATTATCTTCCCATTAATATTGCCGCGCACTTGTAACTGCACTAATTAGTGTACACCACTCACTCTGAAACGTGCATTAATGTTTAATTCATGTCGTCCAAGATATCAGGTACACCAACATAAAGTTACCTAAATGGTGTGGCACACTAACATTTACTGCAAGTGTATAAGGATAATGTAAACGTAGAATCAATTGTAGTTTGGCGCTTTTCAGTCACCATACCTGAAAAAAAAATGGTAGCTAACTTAATGAGTTGGAGAGAGTAATTAACTAGAAGGAAGCACTGACCTCTTACCTCCAGATATTGTTGTTTAGCTACTCTGGTTACTTTTTCTCCACTACGACATTTAAACAAAATCATAGGACATATTTTTACCCCCTCTTTTTTACTTGAAGCTCATACATTTGAAATAACAGCAATTGTTTTATTTAAAATCATTTCACTAATGACTTAAACTTACAATGTATTAAGATGGGTTGTCGTGCAGTGCACAAGAAACAAATTCTGAGAACCATTAACCGAGATTGTGACATAGTTTGTTATAACTGCATTTCTACAACTTTTACATATCTGAACTAACGTCCTTACACGCCAACGGGAAGTCTGGCTGAATGAAATCAGTAAAGGACAAAATAAGTTCTATACTGTTTAATGGAATGTAGAAAGAATTAAGACTTCTTCTGCTTCTTTCCTTCCTCATTTGCCTTTCAGCGTCGAGGGGAGATATAATTTATATATTTTTCTCTTCTGTTTTTGCTTATAATATTCCATCAATCCAGCTTCTTCGTGGTCGACCATTGGGTCTGGTATTCTCACAACGTTTGCTGAAGGCTCATTGTGTTGTGTTTTGATCTTTCTGCCTTGTCACGTGGCCAAACCATTGTATCTGTTATTTCCTTATATATTCTATGGCCGGGCTATTCCTAGCTTTTTTCCCAGTTCTTCATTTCTGATCTTATCTCTCAAACTGTTTCATGTCATTCGTCTAACACATTTCATCTCGTGGAAGTTATTTTTTTTATTGTTCTTGCATCTAGGGTCCAGGTCTGGCATTGGTAGCACAACGTTGGGATGAAGATTGTATTGTATAGTGCTCGTTTTGCCTCTAAGTTGTTTCCTTGTTGGACAATAGTGGTGATAACTGTCCAATAATTTGACAAGTTTTGTTGGATCTTGATTCTATCTCTGCTGTTTGTGAATTAAGACTAGACTTAATATAATAATCCCTTTCAGCTTTGATTGCTCTTTATATTCCATGCTTCTCGTACAAAGATACAATGCCTGCTTCAGGAACAGATAATAGTGACATAGAAGTGATTGGAATAAAGAGAATTCAAGGAGGGGAACACACAGGAGGTTAATGATAATGTTGAACGAGAACAATAAATGATTAACAAATATGATCTGGTGTAGGGTGAGGAATAGAGTTCTTCTGTGAAAAAGGATGTGATGGAAACGATGCGAAGCCGAGAAAATGTTGATAATGATGGTGATGGTGATGGTGATGATAATGATGGTGAGGATCATGGTGATGAGTATGATGGTGAGGATAAATATGATAATGATGATGGTGGTGACGGTTGTGATGGTGATGATGATGATGATGGTGGTGACGGTTGTGATGGTGATGATGATGATGATGATGGTGATGATGGTGGTGATGATGATGATGATGGTGATGGTGATAATGATGGTGATGATGATGATGGCGATGATTATAATGATGATGGTGATGATGATGATGGTGATGGTGATGGTGATGATGATGATGATGGTGATGATGATGATGGTGATGATGATGATGATGATGATGATGATGATGGTGATCATGATGGTGATGACGATGATGGTGATGTTGATGGTGATGTTGATGGTGATGATGATGATGGTAATGGTGATGATGATGATGATGATGGTGATAATGATGATGGTGATAATGATGATGGTGATACAGATGATGGTGATAATGATGATGGTGATGGTGATGATGATGATGATGGTAGTGGTGATGATGATGGTGATGATAACGATGATAATGAGGATGATGGTGATGGTGATGATAATGATGTCGATGATGGTGATGGTGGTGATGATGATGATGATGATGATGGTGATGGTGATGGTGATGATGATGGTAATGGTGATGGTGATGGTGATGATGATGATGGTTAGAGTGATGGTGATGATGATGATGATGGTTATGATGGTGATAATGATGATTATGATGGTGATGATTATGATGATGATGATGGTGATGATGATGATGATGATGATGATGATGATGATGATGATTATGATGATGATGGTGATGCTGATGATGGTTATGATGATGATGATGGTGATGCTGATGGTGATGCTGATGGTGATGGCGATGGTGATGATGATGGTGATGGTGATGGTTATGATGGTTAGAGTGATGGTGATGATGATGATGGTTATGATGGTGATTATGATGATGCTGATGATGGTGATGATGATGATGATGATGATGATGGTGATGATTTATGATGATGATGGTGATGATGATGGTGATGATGATGGTGATGGTGATGATGATTGTGATGATGATGATGGTTATGATGGTTAGAGTGATTGTGATGATGATGATGATGATGATGATGGTTATGATGATGATGATGGTGATTGTGATGGTGATGATGATGATGGTTATGATGATGATGATGGTGATGATGATGATGATGGTGATGATGGTTAGAGTGATTGTGATGATGATGATGATGGTGAGAGAGAGGAGGATGATACTATTGAAGTTATATAGATGAAAGAAAGAGGACAATGGAAAACCTGAAAGTGAAAATACTTGTAGTTTATGATGATGTTGATGTGGAAGTAACTAGCGACATTTCGAGAAAGCTGACAACGAGGTTAGGGACTTTGATGACAATTATTATGATGATAAGGAAAAGGCTGAAAATAATTCATCAACAATAATAATGTTCAGCTCGGCGTAATGTATTTTTCTATTATATCATATCATATCATATCATATCATATCATATCATCATATCATATTATATTATATTATATTATATTATATTATATTATATTATATTATATTATATTATATTATATTATATTATATTATATTATATTATATTATATTATATTATATTATATTATATTATATTATATTATATTATATTATATTATATTATATTATATTATATTATATTATATTATATTATATTATATTATAATATATTATATTAATTTAATTTATGAATTTCTTTCTAGTGTTTTATATTTATATTTTCTATTCTAATTTTCTGGTGAATTATTTATTTACTTGCCGCTGTTAACAAAGTGAGTCATCATCTTATGTTTAAACGCAATGAAGTATTTTTTTTTTTGAAAACCAAATGATTCTCATCTTTTAGTAAATGTACCCCGGCTAAGACAGGAAGATTTCGAAGTTGAAAATTTCGATGATGTTTGTGAATCTGCAGCCCTGGTGCGACTACCGGATCTTCAAATGACGAGGGATGTTGTTTACATTCAAGAGGGGCTACGGAGAAAACATGGGAAGACCATGTGAACCAGCAAAGTTCTATTTCCAGTCGTTTCACGCTGTCGAACTTGCTGAAGAGGGGGTGTGAGCGCTTAAGGACAGTTGTTCGACGTTCGATGAAGGTAGTCCGGCGAACTACTGACTTATTAACTTAGATTTGAAGCGAGACATTTAGGAGTAATGAAATTAAAATGAATAACGGTAAGAAATTCTATAGTTATAGTTATAGTTATAGTTATAGTTATAGTTATAGTTAATCGAAGGCATCGGCATCACTGCAGGCGAATTAAATCTATAATTAATCAACCACCCGTGCCAGTGGAATCATACGAATTAACATCTCATCTCACTGAAGGGTCTTAAACAAAGAAAGGTAGTTGCAGTCCCTATCATAGCAACCACAGCACACGCCAAAAGACGTAAGGCGCAGCCGCACCAAAACTGAACGCAACCGAACTGTCCTTCGTCATACGATATCATCATTCATCGTAAACAATGGGGATAACGAAACACGATCCGGATGAAAAAAAAAACCGCTCAAGGTGTGCAAAGAGCACTAAACTCAGTAGCTCCGACAGCAAACCGGACTTGGAATATGAGGGAACTGTATCAAGGAACACTTTTCAGACAGACCCTCAACGGTTCCTGCCGTCTATCCGCCATATTGACTGGAAGAAATGGCATACAGGACAATGGAAAACAAGAAATACGTCACGGTTGTTAAATTAATTGAATGCTCTAGCGAGTGGTTACGTGGGTTGTATAACCTCAAGCAAAGCCTCGTTCAATTATTTTCTTATTTTTTGAAATGTTTGAGAGTGTCTCAAATAGAAATAAAAAGGAGTTGCTACCATATAATCTTGGGGATGACCCTCTCAGGATGTGCAAAATCTAATGTAACATATACAAAGAATTGATTAATTTAACACTTACAAAATTATTCTGCGTTGCGTTTACTTGAATGGTTTATAATTTCTTTATTTTCTTAATATGTGCGTATGTATATAAGTATACAAACCAAACTTGTATACACGTATTTGTCATGTTTTTTTTTGTAGTCTTGAAGGTTGTATGGACATGTTAAAAGTATCTATGAGTGTGTACCTGTTGTAACACGGCATATGTAAATAGGTTAGATTCCTTGAAGCTTGTCGTTGTTCACTCTGTCAACAGTCGTTCAGATGCAACATTTTTCATTCCGCTTTTTTTTGTATGGAAACATTATAAACCGTTTCTGCGGAAGTTTTCACAAAGTCTGTTGTGGAATTTGCGATTCAAAACGCGCACTTGAGGTTAGTTAAGTTTTTTGGAGGTTGTATTAGTATGCGTTCCGAACATGATCAACTTGTCTCTGTGTCTCTAGTGGTCTCCAGGACTTTACCCTTTTCGTAAACATCCCATGTTCTGATATTGTTTTCTTCCGCCTTAGATAATCAAGCTTGATTTATTTGCTCTATAATATGCTCTCTGACAGTAACACAGTTTTTCTCTATCTTTTTTTTTCCCTCACTATTTTAAACATATATAATGACTTCTCTACAGGAATCGGCGCCATGTTGTTCATCTAGTCATGTGGTGAACCGCCGATGTTGAAGAAACAACTGCAGATGTTCAGCTTTTATCCTTAGTCTTCGTTGCTACTAATATTTGATGCCTTTTTATTTAATAGTTTAGAATGCACACAACATCCCACCTCTCCCTCCTTCTGTACCTTTTTAGCTCCCAGTGGAGCATAGGTCTTCAACAACCACTTTCCAAGTCGTTCTTTTTTTTGCCATTCTTTTAAGATTCCGCCTCTACTTATCTCTTTTAGTAGACTTGTTCATGTTTGGGAGCCCGTGTAGTGAGGTGGTTAGTGAACTGATCAACTTGGGAAATGATGTCGGGCCTGTTCTCAATCGATTCTGGTTTTGCTTACGTGAGTACCAGAGAATTGACTACATAAACGTCATAGGAGTTGTGCTACCATAGCGCCCAAAAACGTGCCAATGTTCAAAATAATATTGGAACTAAGATCATATTTCACAATATTTACTACATATGCTGCTAGAGACCCGAACATGTCGTCGTAATGGCATTAGCTTAGCGGCCTTTATTCTCCGGTTATGTAAGTCAGACAGACCCCAGAAATGGGATACTGCTGTAAAGATAGTTTATTTTAGTGGCGTGACGGAGTTTATTTTAGTGGCGTGGCGGAGTTTATTTTAGTGGCGTGGCGGAATTTATTTTAGTGGCTTGGCGGAGTTTATTTTAGTGTCGTGACGGAGTTTATTTTAGTGGCGTGGCGGAGTTTATTTTAGTGGCGTGACGGAGTTTATTTTAGTGGCGTGGCGGAGTTTATTTTAGTGGCGTGACGGAGTTTATTTTAGTGGCGTGACGGAGTTTATTTTAGTGGCGTGACGGAGTTTATTTTAGTGGCGTGACGGGGTTGATTTTAGTGGCGTGGCGGAGTTTATTTTAGTGGCGTGACGGAGTTTATTTTAGTGGCGTGGCGGAGTTTATTTTAGTGGCGTATCGGAGTTGATTTTAGTGGCGTATCGGAGTTTATTTTAGTGGCGTGGAGGAGTCTATTTTAGTGGCGAGATGGGTTTATTTTATGGCGTGACGGAATTTATATTAATGGCGAGGCGGAGTTTATTTTCTTGTTGTTCTTGTCTTGATGTATACTAGTATACATACATACATACACAGTCATCTCGCTATAATATAAATTATATATTTGTATATATATTGAACAGTTGTCGTATGTAAACGTAGAGCATTAATTAAGGCAAGTTTTGCTAGAAAGAAAAGCACAAACTATGGAAATGGGCTGTCAAGAGGAACTGCAAGAAAAAACATAAAGTTGAGAATCATTGTTTTAATCCATGTTTCTTAAATAAGACATTTTCTACCGACCCCTTGTAAGCTGACATAATCTTCACGTTAGTTTGCTATTGAATTATTTATGCAGTGTGGCTTTTGGTTAATGCCACATATCTTTTATAAGGGAACATTAATTAACTTCCTCTGTAAGTTTTCTTTCAAATCTATGTATTAAGTGGATAAATGTTATCAGATTTGAGTAAATTGAATTTCTACAAATGTATCTATTTCTACTGTTCAGGCAGTTACAAATATTCCGTTCGTATTGTATTGTTAGTAGAAACACTCAGAAAAGTGACAGCAGAAAAGGCGAATTAAATTTAAAAAAAACAGCAAACTAACTCCTCATTCAACGATTACATACACATGAAGAAAGAAATGAGACTCGTTGCATTATTATTTTGAAAACTGATAATAAAAAAGAGACTGATCAAACTGTACACATGTTTGTCCCTCACTCTTGTAGATACAGTGGAAGATACATTACTTACACATCAAAACATTACTCATCAACAGTAAGCGCTAGAGTCCTCTTACTTCCCAATGTAGTATCTTCAAATTAAAACTTTAAAAATAAAAAACTTTCATAAACAAAGAAAAACCGATCGACAGTGTTTACAGGGATCAACTATTAGAGACACTGACAAAAAGGAATAAATGAACTCCTATTTAATCTATACAAAAGTTTCTAGAATAATAGCATTGTAGAACATGAACTGCAGCGTGTGTCAAAGAATACTTTGTGGTTACAACAAGGGTAAAGCAGGGATATGTATAAGAATTAATTCTCGTTCCTGCAGTCATCCATATTGTTTATCATATGTATATTGATCACATTGTCAAGGCGGAACACTCAACCGATACAGAATAAACAAACTAAATACAGCATGCACATCTATCTATTGATCTTTCGAGCCGTAGCCGGCCTATAGGTCGTAGACCAATATACTTCTTTTCTTATCTAAATTTCTATTCTAGCAGTTTTAAATTCTTTTAAAGATATTTTTATCAAATCTCGCCACCTTTCTCTGTTCTGTGCAAGCAGCTCTATCTCATTGAGGGAGCCGATTCCTGCTGCTCTCTCATCAGTGTTCTTCTCAGTGTCTCTCTGGGTCTTCCTCTTTTCCTCTTACCTGTTATTTCCCACATGAGGGTTTGCTTTGCTATTCGGTTATTATCTCTTCTCATCGCATGTCCAACATATGACCATCGTCTTTTCTTTATTACTGAAGATATTAGTGGTTGATTGGCGATTTCTCTAATTTCCTCGTTTGTTTTGAATTCGTTCCACGCTATACCAAGTATTTTCCTTAGACATTTATTTTCGAATGCGACCAACTTTCTTTCTATATCTCTCTCGTTGTTTTCCAGTTTTCACGCGGATACGTAAGGGTTGATAGTGCATTAGCATGCACACAAAAGAGTAAGTAAGTAAAGTAACCCCGTCACGCCAGTGGCGCATAGCGAATATGGTGTTAGTGACCATAAATTTTACACATCTTCGGCACATGATTTTTGGGGTAATGTGGTTGGTATTACGCCCGTACCGCTTTACTTTCCCAGAAAAAAATCCAATACCCATTAAAGGTTGGGTGAACCTGGAAGCCGTCGGTTAGGATCGAACCCTACCCCATGTCCTTTGTAGTCCAGTTCACTAACCACTGAGCTATCGCGGCTCCCTAGCATGCACATAGTCAAATGTTAATCAGCGAAAACATACAAAATCGGTAATAAAAATCTGAACAAACTGAGCTATGAGGGTACGTAATTCGTCATAAAAATGAAACGGGAATAATGCAACATTGTCTGAAGAAGATAAAACAGATACATAATGAGAGGAGAACAGCTACATAATGAGAGGAGAACAGCTACATAATGAGAGGAGAACAGCTACATAATGAGAGGAGAACATCTACATAATGAGAGGAGAACAGCTACATAATGAAAGGAGAACAGCTACATAATGAGAGGAGAACAGCTACATAATGAGAGGGAGAACAGCTACATAATGAGAGGAGAACAGCTACATAATGAAATAACAACAGCTACATAAAGAGAGGAGAACAGCTACATAACGAGAGGAGAACAGCTACATAATGAGAGGAGAACAGCTACATAATGAGAGGACGACAGATACATAATGAGATGAGAACAGCTACATAATGAGAGGAGAACAGCTACATAATGAGAGGAGAACAGCTACATACTGAGAGGAGAACAGCTACATACTGAGAGGAGAACAGCTACATAATGAGAGGAGAACAGCTACATAATGAGAGGAGAAGGAGAACAGCTACATAATGAGAGATGAATAGCTACATAATGAGAGGAGAACAGCTACATAATGAAATAACAACAGCTACATAAAGAGAGGAGAACAGCTACATAACGAGAGGAGAACAGCTACATAATGAGAGGAGAACAGCTACATAATGAGAGGAGGACAGCTACATAATGAGAGGAGAACAGCTACATAATGAGAGGAGAACAGTTAAATAATGAGAGGAGAACAGCTACATAATGAGAGGCGTACAGCTACATAATGAGAGGAGAACAGCTACATAATGAGAGGAGAACAGCTACATAACGAGAGGAGAACAGCTACATAATGAGAGGAGTTCAGCTACATAATGAGAGGACGACAGCTACATAATGAAAGGTGAACAGCTACATAATGAGAGGAGGACAGCTACATAATGATAGGAGAACAGCTACATAATGAGAGGAGAACAGCTACATAATGAGAGGAGAACAGCTACATAATGAGAGGAGAACAGTTAAAAAATGAGAGGAGAATAGCTACATAATGAGAGGCGTACAGCTACATAATGAGAGGAGAACAGCTACATAATGAGAGGAGAACAGCTACATAATGAGAGGTATGCAGTGCCTTCTTAAAAAAAAAAAACAATAGTTCACCAGAACGCTATCGTTGTGCCTCAAAACACGAGAAAGTCTGAGGCTATGGCGTAGATACATTTGTATCGTCGTTATCAGCGACCATATAGGAATGTAAATTGAGGACAGTTCTAGTTGTCCGTTACCTATAGAATATGTGTCACGGATCGTTACAGTCGTACAAGTTTACCAGAGCTCGTTCAGGACCATTCTAGTTCGAAAAGTTCCGGTTTACATAACTAAAGCAGATAACAATACGAATTAAAGTAGACTCAAGATGCAGTAAATATATAACATTATCGGCCAACAACACGACTTTAGCTAACATAAATCACAAGAGAATCGAAAAAAACACACTGAAACATAATCTTCATCCTAACTGTGTGTTATTGCTATATTATCAATGTGTTATCAATGTCTTATCACTGTTATCTGTGTGTTGTTGTTGGTCTGTCAGTGTTATCTGTGTGTTGTCGTTGTGCTCTCAGTGTTATCGCTGCATTATCAGTGTGTTATAATGTATAACATTCTAACATGTAAGACATTATACTGAAGAAGAGCAAAAACAATTAAGGACTGCCTTAATAGCAAAAAAGTCAGAAGTACTAATAGCAATAAAACAAAAAAAGACTTCACCGCAGTTCACAATAAAGACCAGTGAAAATATATTAAAACTGGTAAATGAATTTAAATATATGTGAACAATTTTAACTTCAGATAGTAGATGTACAACAGAGGTGAGATGCATATTAGCTCCGGTAAAAGCAGCTTTCTAAAAAAAAAAAAAGAAATAAGGAAGATAATGTGAATTCCATTTTTGACAATAGAAATAAGAAAAAGAGTTCTTAAATGTTATGTAGAGCCAGTGTTAACATATTGATGTGAATCATGGACAATAGGACAACAGACTAGAAAATCACTGAAGGCTGTAGAAATGCGGTTTTACAGAAGACTGTTGAGAATACCATGGACAGCTAAGAAGAGTAATGAAAACGTTCTAACAGAGGCCAAAGCAAAAAGAGAGCTAATTTTCAATATTAGGAAGAAAAAAATCATCATTTTTTGGACATGTAATGAGAAGAGAATAACTGGAATATATTGTAACAACTGGGAAAATCGAGGGACGAAGAGATAGAGAGAAACAAAGAGAAAAGATACCAGATAGCTTAAGAGAATGCCTTGGCAGAAGGTCAACAACAAAATGATAAGTAACTGTCGAGATCGAAAATTATTTAGAGACATGATCACCTACGCCAGCAGGCATGGTGCTTGATGATGATTATCATCAGTGTGTTATCGCTGGTGTTATCGCTGAGTTAGACTCATGTTGTATTGTCTCAGTCATAATTTATCAGTTTTAATATATATTTCCTTGTCGAATAAGTGTTGACATTAATAGAGACAACAGGTTGAGCATCTCACGAGCACTTTGTTCTGAGGTTTTTTTCTCTCCAAATCAAGTCTTGATTAATTACGTGCTTGATCTACACACACGCGCACGCACGCACACACACACACACACACACACACACACACACACATATATATACATACGGATGCGTAAATGCATGTGTGTATGTTAGTGCAGATCTACCTGGCAGATCTTGATTTTACAGTTAACATAGTGCTCCTAAGTTACAACATCAACAAATATTGTCAAACATCACTGATACGCTATTATCCATGGCGGAAAGAATATGGCTTGAAATCAAGTTAGATAATTAAAAAAAAAATAATAAAAAAACCAAAATACACTACTGGGCAAGATATATCTAAATCGTCCGGCATTGGAAAGAGTAGATCACTACGTATTTCTTAGTAGTAATGTAGATCAAAAAGGTGAAACAAAGATTGAGCAGAAGCAGAATAGCAACAGCAGCAGCGCATTTTATTACCGAATAAAATATTGAAATAAAAAACACTAAGCAAGAAAACAACACTTAGAAGATTCAATTCAAATTTATCATCAACACTTACCTACGCATGTGAAAGCTGGAAAACAACGAAAGAGATTGAGAAAAAAAAAACTGTAAGCTATCGAAGACTCAGAAGACAACTCTTTGTACAATGGAATGACTTGAAGACTAACATGTAGAGAAGAGAAATGGGCATGCAGGCAACGGTCATATCTACTATTAGAAAGAGAAGATTGATATATGATAGCATTGTGTTGAGAAGAGACAACAAGAGGAGAATTTTTCGGAACAGGCTCTTATATGGGAAGCCTCATCATCATCATCATGTGCCATACCGGTTGGCGTAGGCGATCATGTCCTTCCACAATCTTCTATCTACAGTGCATCGTATCAGTTCTGTTGTTGACTGTTTTCCATGCCATGACACCAAGCTATCCAGTATTTTCTCTCTTTGTCGTCCGCGATCTCTCTTTCCTTTTATTTTGCCAGTTGTAACCAAGTATTCCAACTTTCCTCTTCTCATGATGTGCCCGAAAAATGTTGATTCTTTCTTTCTGGTGTTTTTTATGAGCTGCCTTTTTGTGTTGGTCTTTTTGAGAAATTCCTCATTGGTCTTTTTAGCTGTCCAGGGAACTTTCAACATTCTTCTGAGAAATCCCATCTCTGTGGCCTCTAATCGTCTTTTCATTTGTTTGTCCACTGTCCATGATGCGCTTCCATAGGTCAGAATTTGTTCCATATAGCACTGATGAACTCTCTTTCTCATTTCTATTGACATAGATTTGTTGTATAAGATTTTTTTTCATTTTCTGAAATGCTATTTTGGCCTGAGCTATTCTTATTTTTTATTTCTGTGGGGCATCATCCATCCGATGTTATTATTGTGCCCAAGTATTTGACGCGTTGCACTTGTTTCAGATTTGTCCTGTTTATTTGTATGCTGCATGCTGGTGATAATTGTTTCTTCGATATGACTTCTGTTTTCTTACTATTCAGACTGAGACCTTTCTTGTTGCTTCCTTTTACTATTATGTCTATCATTTCTTGTAGTTCATTCTCTGTCTCTGCTATTAAGACTGTGTCATCCGCATATCGCAAATTATTTATGTTGTGACCATTGACTTCAATTCCTTTATGGGAAGCATCAGAATACAGAAAAAGAGGAAGACCTAAAGAGACACCGAAGGGAACTCGTACAAGATAATCTAAGTTTGCAGGCATAGACTCATTGGATAAGATCAAACATCTCGCCCAGAATAGAGACGGACGGGAAACAACAGTACGAGCCGTATGCGACGTCTATCGGCGCTGGAATGGTCAAGGCGTTTGTGCACGTGTGTGTGATATGCTTTATGTTTGGGTACATGCGCAATGAATACTCTCAACTAACACCCATTCTACTAATCAGATGGATGGATACGGGTTCAGTTCTTAAAAGTGACACATTTTATTTCAAATGCCACGACACCGACGCTCATCAAGAATATGAAAAAGGGTACCATACATATTTATAGGTGAAATATAGAAGCCTGACTTGATACTGACCATGTTACCAATAAATACATCGGCTGTCAAAGAGGTACCACCGATTTTCTCAGCTGAATCAGAGCGATTTGACTTGATACTGACCATGTTACCAATAAATACATCGGCTGTCAAAGAGGTACCACCGATTTTCTCAGCTGAATCAGTGCGACTTGACTTGATACTGACCATGTTACCAATAAATACATCGGCTGTCAAAGAGGTACCACCGATCTTCTCAGCTGAATCAGTGCGATTTGACTTGATACTAACCTAAATAAGACAGCTAATAAGACATCTTCTAGCGGTTCTCCTATAAACAGACCCTTCAGTCTGACCATGTGGACAGGGACCGAGAGAGTTGTGACCTAGACGTTAAAGCTTAATACTTCCCTACAACATTATAACATGTCACGGGACACACATTGTCTTTTACCACACAATAAGCAATTTGTATTGAAATAAAATGAGTTAATCCACTGTATACGTTGTCACTATCTACCAATATTTAGTCTATACAACACACATCATCCAACTCTCTTCATAGTCTATACAACACACATCATCGAACTCTCTTCATAGTCTATACAACACACATCATCGAACTCTCTTCATAGTCTATACAACACACATCATCCAACTCTCTTCATAGTCTATACAACACACATCATCCAACTCTCTTCATAGTCTATACAACACACATCATCCAACTCTCTTCATAGTCTATACAACACACATCATCCAACTCTCTTCATAGTCTATACAACACACATCATCCAACTCTCTTCATAGTCTATACAACACACATCATCCAACTCTCTTCATAGTCTATACAACACACATCATCGAACTCTCTTCATAGTCTATACAACACACATCATCCAACTCTCTTCATAGTCTATACAACACACATCATCCAACTCTCTTCATAGTCTATACAACACACATCATCGAACTCTCTTCATAGTCTATACAACACACATCATCCAACTCTCTTCATAGTCTATACAACACACATCATCCAACTCTCTTCATAGTCTATACAACACACATCATCCAACTCTCTTCATAGTCTATACAACACACATCATCGAACTCTCTTCATAGTCTATACAACACACATCATCCAACTCTCTTCATAGTCTATACAACACACATCATCGAACTCTCTTCATAGTCTATACAACACACATCATCGAACTCTCTTCATAGTCTATACAACACACATCATCCAACTCTCTTCATAGTCTATACAACACACATCATCCAACTCTCTTCATAGTCTATACAACACACATCATCCAACTCTCTTCATAGTCTATACAACACACATCATCCAACTCTCTTCATAGTCTATACAACACACATCATCCAACTCTCTTCATAGTCTATACAACACACATCATCCAACTCTCTTCATAGTCTATACAACACACATCATCCAACTCTCTTCATAGTCTATACAACACACATCATCCAACTCTCTTCATAGTCTATACAACACACATCATCCAACTCTCTTCATAGTCTATACAACACACATCATCCAACTCTCTTCATAGTCTATACAACACACATCATCCAACTCTCTTCATAGTCTATACAACACACATCATCCAACTCTCTTCATAGTCTATACAACACACATCATCCAACTCTCTTCATAGTCTATACAACACACATCATCCAACTCTCTTCATAGTCTATACAACACACATCATCGAACTCTCTTCATAGTCTATACAACACACATCATCCAACTCTCTTCATAGTCTATACAACACACATCATCAAACTCTCTTCATAGTCTATACAACACACATCATCGAACTCTCTTCATAGTCTACTCTATTCGTGGAATCAGTTTCATTGCAGTCGCGACATCCTCATATCACCTCAACCTCCCGACCCAGCATTTCTCCAAGCAAACGCAGACTGATTGTGCATGTCAGGCTTTGATTGTCTTTATACCTGCGTTTCCCACTAAGCATTCCGGATCCAACATACCTCTTTTCCTCCTCTAGATATCAACAATCTCTCAATATATGCACCTTTTTCCCAATTCCCCTCATCTTCTCTTAAGGAATAAAGAACACACTTGGCGACGTTCTTCATATACCATATCTTGAAGCAAACATACTCTGTTAGGGACATTAGATACAAACCCTGGTAAGAACAACTCTGTGCTCTAGTAAGAAAGCTTTATTAGGGAAGACAATTTTGACTACAAGTATCTACTGCCTTCGAGGAAGGCCAAGGAAATACAAAATCTAGAGAAGAAGTTTCGAGCAAAGACGTGCTAATGACTGATGCACTGGGCTACAATGTGCATAAGGCAACTTACACTGCTAATAAACGTGTTGAAGAGAAAACAGGTGGAAGAAGTAACTCATCTAATGGGCACAAACTAAACTCTGCATGGAGTGTAGCTCCATTGTTGTTGTTATGGGTGTAGGGGCCTGTGAGCTGACTCCCTTCGGTCCTGTGCCAAGTAATGATATCTGCAAGTATTTCAGAGTTCCCTTGCAGTTCCGCTGTAAAAATAGTCTCACGATACTCCACTAAACTTAGACGAACTCAACATTGACAAACACTTGATAGCAGCAAGCCCCAAACAGTGGTAGCGTAATCCGCTTGTTTAATTAATCGGTATTCTATTGTCTCCGGAGTGACGAGCGTTTGACAGAAACTGTTTGTTTCTGCGAGCTCTGAATCAAAAGGAGACCGCTCTGTTACTAACAAAACTGCTTCAGGAAAAGCTTGTGAGGTCATGTAGCTGGACCATCCTTCGTACTCACAAACAAATTGCTGCAGAAATAAATTTGCTCAACGACCTTGAAGTCCTGGACGTTTAACTTCATCAAAGTAAAGCTGTTTTTCCCAAGTTACTTTGCAGATTTCGAATGCTCAAAGTCTGAAGTAAAGGGGGACATAGTCTTAGCTATAGGTTAAAACATTCGAATATATTTGTCTCCTGTCATACCAAGTCGTTGATTGATCGTTACTGGTTATGAGTTTTCTTCAGTTCATGAATTGTTTTTTTCTTGATTTCTTGTCAGACATTACAATTTTGTTTAAATGGCGTAGATGTCTCGCTAGTTTAGGACAAGCCGTGATATCTGCGTCTTTCAACCCAAAATATCCGTCTTCGGAACGATATTTGTTGTTATCGTTTTGCCTTCCCTTTTCAATCCCTATTAACATGGCCAGACTATTATGCTTTCTGCTGGGAGATGTAGTAGGGTCTGGATCAGTGTTATTTGCCTATATTGACGCAGTCAGTCAGCTGTGAGTCGCTCTCAGTCCCTGTGTTGGTGGGCGCCTTGAAACTCTTTTCCTATGTCAAGATGCTTCACGCTATAGACTAACTTGCTATGTTCAGCCCGGAATGCATCAAGAGTGACCATTATCAACAACTATATTCTTGATGAATAATGAGACTTAACAACAGATGATCTTCAATTTCACCTAACCCGGGGAGTCTCTGGGCACAAACAACAGATATTATCCACTTTCTCCACAACACAAGATCTTCTATTTCACCAAACTCCGGAGTCCTTGGGGCACAATAGACAGGCTTTATCAACTTTCTCCACAACAGAGGATCTTCTATTTCCCAAATTCATGGGAGTCCTTGGGGAACAATAGACAGACTTTATCAACTTTCTCCACAACAGAGGATCTTCTATTTCCCAAAATCATGGGAGTTCTTGGGGCACAATAGACAGGCTTTATCAACTTTCTCCACAACAGAGGATCTTCTATTTCCCAAAATCATGGGAGTCCTTGGGGAACAATAGACAGACTTTATCAACTTTCTCCACAACAGAGGATCTTCTATTTCCCCCCCAAATCATGGGAGTCCTTGGGGCACAATAGATAGACTTTATCAACTTTCTCCACAACAGAGGATCTTCTATTTCCCAAAATCATGGGAGTCCTTGGGGCACAATAGATAGACTTTATCAACTTTCTCCACAACAGAGGATCTTCTATTTCCCAAAATCATGGTAGTCCTTGGGGCACAATAGACAGGCTTTATCAACTTTCTCCACAACAGAGGATCTTCTATTTCCAAAATCATGGGAGTCCTTGGGGAACAATAGACAAACCTTATCAACTTTCTCCACAACAGAGGATCTTCTATTTCCCAAAATCATGGGAGTCCTTGGGGCACAATAGATAGACTTTATCAACTTTCTCCACAACAGAGGATCTTCTATTTCCCAAAATCATGGGAGTCCCTGGGGCACAATAGACAGGCTTTATCAACTTTCTCCACAACAGAGGATCTTCTATTTCCCAAAATCATGGGAGTTCTTGGGGCACAATAGACAGGCTTTATCAACTTTCTCCACAACAGAGGATCTTCTATTTCCCAAAATCATGGGAGTCCTTGAGGCACAATAGACAGACTTTATCAACTTTCTCCACAACAGAGGATCTTCTATTTCCCAAATCAAGGGAGTCCTTGGGGAACAATAGACAGACTTTATCAACTTTCTCCACAACAGAGGATCTTCTATTTCCCCCAAATCATGGGAGTCCTTGGGGAACAATAGATTAGACTTTATAACTTTCTCCACAACAGAGGATCTTCTATTTCCCAAAATCATGGGAGTCCTTGGGGCACAATAGACAGACTTTATCAACTTTCTCCACAACAGAGGATCTTCTATTTCACCAAACCCTGGAGTCCTTGGGGCGCAATAGACAGGCTTGATCAACTTTTTCGACAATAGAAGACTTCTATTTCCTCAAACCCGGTGAGTCCTTGGGGCACAATAGACAGACTTTATAAACTTTCTTCACAATAGAGGATCTTTTATTTCCCCAAACCCGGTGTGTCGGACCCCTTATGGCTCATGCCTTGTCGCGAGGGGCCCAGGAGGGGGCGCTAAAATAGATTTTGTCCCCGGGCGCTGAAATTCCTAGCTACACCTCTGGGTAAGAAAATCAAAAGTGAAAATCATGACCGGAATCTAGTAGTAGACTCTCACACATTAAAATGTATGAGAGTTATAATAGTATTATGTGAGGGTACCGACGTTAAATGCATCGAATGTATCAGCAAATGGATCAGCAAATGTATCGACAAATATATCAGCAATTGTATCAGCAAATGGATCAGCAGATGTATCAGCAAATGGATCAGCAAATGGATCAGCAATTGTATCAGCAAATGTATGAGCAATTGTATCAGCAAATGTATGAGCAATTGTATCAGCAATTGTATCAGCAAATGGATCAGCAAATGTATCAAAAAATGGATCAGGAGATGGATCAGCAAATTTATCAGCAAATGGATCAGCAATTGTATCAGCAAATGTATCAGCAAATGGATCAGCAAATGGTTCAGCAGATGTATCAGCAATTGTATCAGCAAATGTATCAACAAATGTTTCAGCAAATGGTTCAGCAGATGTATCAGCAAATGTATCAGCAAATGTATCAGCAAATGGATCAGCAGATGTATCAGCAATTGTATCAGCAAATGTATCAGCAAATGGATCCGCAAATGGATCAGCAGTTGTATCAGCAATTGTGTCAGCAAATGTATCAGCAAATGGATCTGCAAATGTATCAGCAAATGGATCAGCAGATGTATCATCAGATGTATCAGCAATTGTATCAGCATATGTATCAGCAAATGGATCAGCAATTATATCAGTAAATGTGTCAGCAATTATATCAGCAATTGTATCAGCAAATGTATTAGCAAATGTATCAGCAAATGGATCAGCAATTGTATCAGCAAATGTATCAGCAAATGTATCATCAAATGTATCAGCAAATGTATTAGCAAATGCATCAGCAAATGTATCCACAAATGTATCAGCAAATGGATCAGCAAATGTATCCACAAATGTATTAGCAAATGGATCAGCAAATGTATCAGCAAATGTATCCAGAAATGTATCAGCAAATGTATCCACAAATGGATCAGCAAATGGATCAGCAAAGCCAGAAAGCTTTTTCAGATCTAAACAACGTTTAAGATATCTCACGTACAATACAATATTCAAAATAAAGATATAAAAGTACCTGCCTATTTTCAATGATTTAAAATGTAAAATGTTTCTTTAATGCTCAGATCACTCACTCGATTCTTCAACCACTGGGATTGGTTATGAGACGAACGTCTGCAACAAACAATCTTGTTTCTCTATCTGCATTTCCCGCTTGTCTGAGACTAACGAAATCAAAGCATTCCCTTCCTTGATATTGTCTTTCCATGTTTTATTGTCACTTCCCACTCACAGTTTCCTGCAATATTGTTTCAACCATCCATGATGAACGAGACACGTGACCTGCACAGCCTCAGATACTGTCTCCTCACACTGTCACACCCTAACATTCTCATGATAAATTAATCGTAACAAAGCATCTTAATCTCCAGAAAATGAGTCATTTAAGCTGAAAATAAGTGTAACTTACAATTTGTCATTCGTGTTGCCATATGCCTCCGTAAGCAGCTTACACGGGAGATTAGCCTGCAGGTTCAAATTGCAGTTGTGCTTAATTTCATGTTGCTTGTCATAGGCTATTAACCTCGTTTTGGTAGTGAACGCTTTACTGAAGAAAAAACACAGTCGTTATTGTTTGTGTCAGGCTGACCCGCAGTCAGAAAAAGTTTTCTTATACAAGACAATACACTTGTTAATTAAGTACTTTAGATAAGAGCAAACAACATATAGGATTTTCTGTTTGTGGTAACAAACAATGCAGTTTTTGCAATGATGTCTTCTTCTTAGTGTTCAACTGAATAGAGGGCGTAGTTGCGTTGTATTGCAAGTTTACGGCAAAGCCGCGATAACTCTTGACGTTCGGCCCGATTAATATTTTTTTGGTCTTGGAAGATTTTTGCTAAAAAATTTTGCCCGGATACCAACCATTTTGGCCTACTTTTTTCCACTTTTAACTTCCAAAAATCAAGAGCTTTTTCTTTAACGTGTGCGAGTGCACAAGGAACTTCTATTTTTCGCATTTATCCGAGAGAGCTTGACATCAAATCTCACTCCCTAGAGACCAGGGGAGTGTGAAGCCACGATTGACATCAAATCTCACTTCCTAGAGACCAGGGGAAGGTTAAGCCACGATTGACATCAAATCTCACTTCCTAGAGACCAAGGGAGGATAAAGCCACGATTGACATCAAATCTCACTTCCTAGAGACCAAGGGAGGATAAAGCCACGATTGACATCAAATCTCACTTCCTAGAGACCAATGGAGGATAAAGCCACGATTGACATCAAATCTCACTTCCTAGAGACCAAGGGAGGATAAAGCCACGATTGACATCAAATCTCACTTCCTAGAGACCAAGGGAGGATAAAGCCACGATTGACATCAAATCTCACTCCCTAGAGACCAGGGGAAGGTTAAGCCACGATTGACATCAAATCTCACTCCCTAGAGACCAGGGGAAGGTTAAGCCACGATTGACATCAAATCTCACTTCCTAGAGACCAAGGGAGGATAAAGCCACGATTGACATCAAATCTCACTTCCTAGAGACCAGGGGAAGGTTAAGCCACGATTGACATCAAATCTCACTTCCTAGAGACCAGGGGAGGATAAAGCCACGATTGACATCAAATCTCACTTCCTAGAGACCAGGGAGGGTAAAGCCACAATTGACATCAAATCTCAATTCCTAGAGACCAGGGGAAGGTTAAGCCACGATTGACATCAAATCTCACTTCCTAGAGACCAAGGGAGGATAAAGCCACGATTGACATCAAATCTCACTCCCTAGAGACCAGGGGAGGATAAAGCCACGATTGACATCAAATCTCACTCCCTAGAGACCAGAGGAGGGTAAAGCCACGACTGACATAAAATCTTACTCCCTAGAGACCAGGGGAAGGTTAAGCCACGATTGACATCAAATCTTACTCTCTAGAGACCAGGGGAAGGTTAAGCCACGATTGACATCAAATCTTACTTCCTAGATACCAGGGGAAGGTTAAGCCACGATTGACATCAAATCTTACTTCCTAGAGACCAGGGGTAGGTTAAGCCACGATTGACATCAAATCTTACTCCCTAGAGACCAGGAGAAGGTTAAGCCAAGATTTACATCAAATCTTATTTCCTAGAGACCAGGGGAAAGTTAAGCCAAGATTGACATCAAATCTTACTTCCTAGAGACCACGGGAAGGTTAAGCCACGATTGACATCAAATCTTACTTCCTAGAGACCAGGGGAAGGTTAAGACACAATTGACATAAAATCTTACTTCCTAGAGACCAGGGGAAGGTTAAGACACGATTGACATCAAATCTTACTTCCTAGAGACCAGGGGAGGGTTAAGCCACGATTGACATCAAATCTTACTCCCTAGAGACCAGGGGAAAGTTAAGCCACGATTGACATCAAATATTACTTACTAGAGACCAGGGGAAGGTTAAGCCACGATTGACATCAAATCTCACTTCATTGAGACCAAGGGAGAATAAAGCAACGATTGACATCAAATCTCACTTCCTAGAGACCAGGGGAGTGTAATGCCACGATTGACATCAAATCTTACTTCCTAGAGATCAAGGGAGGAGAAAGCCACGATTGACATCAAATCTTACTCCCTAGAGACCAGGGGAAGATAAAGCCACGATTGACATCAAATCTCACTCCCTAGAGACCAGGGGAGGGTAAACAACGATTGACATAAAATCTCACTCCCTAGAGACCAGGGGAGGATAAAGCCACGATTGACATAAAATCTTACTCCCTAGAGACCACGGGAAGGTTAAGCCACGATTGACATCAAATCTCACTTCCTAGAGACCAGGGGAAGATTAAGCCACGAATGACATCAAATCTCACTCCCTAGAGACCAGGGGAAGATTAAGCCACGATTGATGTCAAATCTCACTCCCTAGAGACCAGGGGAGGGTAAAGCCACGGTTGACATCAAATCTCACTTCCTAGAGACCAGGGGAGGATAAAGCCACAATTGACATCAAATCTCACTCCCTAGAGACCAGGGGAGGATAAAGCCACAAGTGACTTCAAATCTCAATTCCTAGAGACCAGGGGAGGATAAAGCCACAATTGACATCAAATCTCACTCCCTAGAGACCAGGGGAGGATAAAGCCACAATTGACATCAAATCTCACTTCCTAGAGACCAGGGGAGGATAAAGCCACAAGTGACATCAAATCTCAATTCCTAGAGACCAGGGGAGGATAAAGCCACGATTGACATCAAATCTCACTTCCTAGAGACCAAGGGAGGGTAAAGCCACGATTGACATCAAATCTCACTCCCTAGAGACCAGGGGAAGATAAAGCCACGATTGACATCAAATCTCACTCCCTAGAGACCAGGGGAGGGTAAACAACGATTGACATAAAATCTCACTCCCTAGAGACCAGGGGAGTATAAAGCCACGATTGACATCAAATCTTACTCCCTAGAGACCACGGGAAGGTTAAGCCACGATTGACATCAAATCTCACTTCCTAGAGACCAGGGGAAGATTAAGCCACGAATGACATCAAATCTCACTCCCTAGAGACCAGGGGAAGATTAAGCCCCGATTGACGTCAAATCTCACTCCCTAGAGACCAGGGGAGGGTAAAGCCACGGTTGACATCAAATCTCACTGCCTAGAGACCAGGGGAGGATAAAGCCACAATTGACATCAAATCTCACTTCCTAGAGACCAGGGGAGGATAAAGCCACAAGTGACATCAAATCTCAATTCCTAGAGACCAGGGGAGGATAAAGCCACGATTGACATCAAATCTCACTTCCTAGAGACCAAGGGAGGGTAAAGACACAATTGACATCAAATATCACTTCCTAGAGACCAAGGGAGGGTAAAGCCACAATTGACATCAAATCTCACTTCCTAGAGACCAAGGGAGGGTAAAGCCACAATTGACATCAAATCTCACTTCCTAGAGACCAGGGGAGGGTAAAGTCACGAAGAAACCACGGATTCGAAGCGGTAAAATTCCCGTCGCCTCTGGCTATTAGAACTCGAGACCTTCCTGTCCAAAAGTCGACGTCCTACCTCTAGACCACCAAGTTCCCTGTTTATAATGACCTCCCCAGCCTAATAGTTATATACATGTTCTATCTGTCATAACGTCAGCAGGTGAAAGAGCTCTCGTTTAAGTGAGTGTTTGACCAAGAGGATAAGATGTTCAGGATAGCAAAAATAACAGAGCTTTCTGTTTATGTTGTAACAAATACATCAGTGGTTGTGTGTACATGAAGACAAAAAGATCACCACTTTTATGTATATGGAGACAGAGACAAAACGAATAATTTCAGGGAAAGCGGTATGTTTACAGCACTCAGAAAAGAAAAAAAAATTATCGACAGAAAAAAATACAAAGAACAATAGAATCTATTGTTCTTTGTTTTTTTTTTCTGTTGATTATTTGTGATATTTGTCCTCAGTGTTGCAAACACTCTCTCTCTTTCCCAGAAATTATTCGCTAATCTACCACGGCGGAAGTTTCCCTCTACAATAATATTCATTTATTATTATTTGTCTGACAGAGAGAAAACAAGGTTGACAAATATAATATCAATTTTACAAATATAACAAATACAAGTATTTCTTCCACGCCTAGCCTAGGTGTAAACATGCGGGAAATATGCTGTTGGTACGCTTTTTTTCAAAACGATAACGATACATTTAATGGATGGAGTGGTCGGCACTACTACAGGTCATTATACAATCCTATATAAATCCTATATAAAGCCAGTCTTATCATATGGATGTGAATCATGGACAATAGGACAACAGACAAGAAAATCACTGGAGTCTGTATAAATGTGGTCTTACAGAAGAATGTTGAGAATACCATGGACAGCTAAGAAGAGTAATGAAAACGTTATGAAAGAGGCCAAAGCAAAAAAAAAATATATAATTTCCAATATTAGGAAGAAACAATCATAATTTTTTGGCCATGTAATGATAAGAGAACAACTGGAATATATTGTAACAACTGGAAAAATTGAGGGTGAAAAGATAGAGGGAAGCAAAGAGAAAAAATACCAGACAGCTTAAGAGAATGGCTTGGCAGAAGGTCAACAACAGAAATGATAAATAACTGTCGAGATCGAAAGTTGTGGAGAGACATGGTCACCTACGCCAGCAGGCCCGGTTCTGATGATGATGATGATGATGATATAAATGATAATGATGATGATGATGATATAAATGATAATGATGATGATAATGATGATGATATAAATCGGTCACCTGTTTAAGTTTTGTGAACCTTAGAGCCGCCGATAGGGATTGAACTCGACTACGTTTTCTTTGTAGTTTGATTCCTAATCATCGAGCTACCGCGGATGATAAATATAACAAATGTTATGTTTATATGTAGCAACATAACAGTACTTTTTGATGTATGAAACAAAAACAGTAACATTTTATCTATCTACAAATATAATACTAATTTTCTGTGTACAGAAACATATGTTGTAGCAATACGTTTGTTTTCAAATGTTACACGGACACACACACTCAAACACACACACACACACACACACACACACAGAGGAATTGTTTCAGGTGGAACTTTCAGCTTCCATTAAACTCTGATGATTTTCAATCTTCAAGAATTAATTTTAAACCAATGCTGTCGGACAACAAGAAACATAACGACCGCCGAAATGAAATGTGTCAGAAGAATGACAGGAAACAGCTTAAGGGACAGAGTAAGAAACACCGACCTGAGGAAGAAACTCGAGGTTGAGCCAGCCATCGAATACATAAAGAAACAACAGATAAATTGGTTCGCCCACATAACAAGACAACAAGAACTAACAATGACTCAAAGAGCCATAAACAAACGCTACGAAAACGCCAGATTAAGAGGAAGACTGAGAAAGAGATGGATAAAGGGAATACTAGAGTCACTAGGAGGGATAACACCAGAAGAGGCCAACATAAGAGGAAAGAATCGCAGATTGTATCTCCCCTCGACGCCAACGGCAATAGAGGAAGGATAGAAGTAGAAGAAGAATGCTGTCGGACTCATATTTTATAACTTAGATACTACTGTAATTATAATATAATAATAAACATAAGTTACTCAGTTATTGACACTCCCTGGATGCTGGCCATCCAATTTCATCACCAGTTGTGGAGCATACGAAAGTATTGTGCCGCCGGTGTTTCTCGTTACCAGGCACTGACCGTCACGGGTTAAGCTGCTTGAAGTTGCGAACATTAACAGTGCACATTTTTTACCGAAAGGCCCTTTGGGGTAGTTGAACATTTCAATCCTAAAAGTGTGAATGTAGAAAAGACGATCCGCTAGCTTGAATCATTGCATTGATTTCGTCTCTTAACAAATGTAAGTTCACGAGTTTTAGGGGCCTCGTATTTCACGGCTTCTTTTCGTTTAATAGGATAGGTTTATAGAATTCCGGTAACAACTTTTTAAGAAATGAAATCCTCTGTGTGTGTGTGTGTGTGTGTGTGCGTGCGTGCGTGCGTGCGTGTGTGTGTGTGTGTGTTCGTGTTTACATTCAGCTGTGTGTGTTTGTTTGTTTGTGTTCGTGTGTACATTCAGCTAACAAATGTAACGTGATTGTGGTTTAATCCCTATTGGTTACTGAATGAAAAGTTAGGGTACGAAGAAATGGCAAGTTTTGACGTTTTGGCAAGTATGTGATACCAGTTCGATTTCCTTTTAATTAAGTCTTAGATATATATTTTTTTCCCGTCATCATCATTGAGTGCCGTCTCCGCATCGGTTGGCTACCATGGAGCGCCATTCCACTCTGCCTCTTGCTTTGATGGTGCGGATTGTCACAGGCTGACTTGTCCATCTTTTGATGTTACTCGTCCATGTTAGTCTTGGTCTGCCTCTGCCTCTGCCTCTTTTACCTTGTATTTTTCCTTCCAATATTACTTATATTAGGCTGTTGTGTCTTTTAACATGACCCAAAAATTTCATTTGTCTTGCTCTAATTGTATTTAGTAGTTCTCTTTTCATTTTTAGTTGTTTTAAAACTTCCTCGTTTGTTTTCTTTTCTTTCCATCCAATTCTACCTATTCTTCTATAAATCTACATTTCAAAGGCTTCAATTTTCTGTTTTGTTTTCTGGTCTAATGAAATAAGCTTCAAATAAGTTTAAAAAAAAAAAACTCAAATTATGTACGCAGTGGAACGTTGTTTTTTTTTTTTTTTTGGTGCAAAATTATTGAGTAAAATTAACATTTCAAGTGTTCGGCATTAATATAAACATAGAAAGGGACGCAATCGTTACTGTTGTTATGAAATAAAGTAATGTCCCGTGGCATATGTCGTGGGTGTGAGTGAAATAACAAATCACCGTACAAGGTCACATTTGAAAGTGAAGGGGCCAGAGCTCTTCCACCCTGTCATTATTTTCCCCCACAAATCACTGGGCCATGTACCCATTTCCTTTATCAACTAGAGAGCGTCACACTGCGTCAGAATCCAAAAGTCAACACATTAGAAAGATCTCTACTGACGCTCTCGCTCACTTGTCATTATGAAAGGGTGAAGAAATACGACTCGTGAAAGAATCTATAGATCTGTATCATGTTCCATTTTTAGAAAGTCTTTGTTTGTGGGACTGCTTCTATGGCCTTACTTTTCCTTCATCTTACTGCTAGACACCAGTTGTTTGTGATCAGAGTTATCGCTCCCTTTAAATCATTTTATCTTATATGTCTTAGCCTGGTTTGTTTCACGTTTTCCTCTATTTCTATTAATCCTCAATCACTTACATTCTCCTCGTGCGTTTTCTCATTAAGTAATAAATATTCTCTCGATAAACTTAAAATTATCTCTCTTTTTTTTTTTTTTTTTTTTTTGGGGGGGGGGGGGGGGGGCGGAGCCTTGGCTTGAGTAGTTGGTGGGCTCGCTTCCTGTTCAGAAGGGTCTGGGGTGGTTCGATTCCCAGAAGAGGCGGATGATTTTTTTCGAACCCACAGGGCTCCAGGAATCACTCAGCCTCTGAAAGTGGAAACCAGAGATTTCTAGGAAATAAAGACAACAGAAAGTACTATCGACCACATATCCCAAAAATGTGCAGTGGTCGTGGAAAATATGGCCACTAACACCATATTTCCCATATGTGTAGCAAGTGGTGGTGGGAACTCTTACATTTTGTTTCCATTTATTTGTTTGGTATTTCAATGTTTCCACTTGGAGCGCTCTCAAACAAAATCGAATGTCAGCTCTTTCATGGTCGTGGACTCTTGAATTAGGTCTACACAGCTTGCTCACAGACTGAGTTACTAAATGTTCAAAGCAGAATAAGCTTGGTATATGGTAATAAAAGTCACTTGAAATCTTGTAAAGGAAAGCATCATAAATGAGGCAATTCGTTCAATCATTACTCGATATGCAGCTATAATATATCTTGGGTTGTGATTGTCTTTCTGCAGGAACTTGGCTGACGTCAGCAACGACAATGTCCTCAACATTCACGAGTTTGTCCTCGTCATGCATCTCATCAGGGGCGTCAAAAGTGGGCGGGCCATCCCCAAAACACTACCCAGGTCACTGGTACCCCCCAAAACAACCCCTCAAACTCCACCCCAATGTCGCAGCAGGAGAAAGACGCTTATTTGCGTGTTTTCCAAACACTGGATTACAAAAGAGCCGGTTTTATAGACGGTAAGTGATTTCTTTGTTTCGAGCTATCTTCGTTCTACTTTGACAATGTTCATTAGCGTTTTGATCTCGTTCGCGTTAAACACATGAACTGCACCGTGGTATATGAGCACGAGAACCTCATTTCGTTGTGTATCTTGTCTTCATAATGCACACCTCTCAGAGGCTCTTCTGTCCATCTCTTTATTCTGTCAGTCAAGTTTAGTCTTTGCCTGTCTGAGAAGGACGGAAGCAGCGAAAATTGAGGAATTGGGACACGTGACATACATGGACAGCATTATCGACAATGGAGGAGGAATAGAGAGAGGGATGTTAAACAGAGAATAAATAAATAACAACGAAACAGCTTTCATCCAACTGGATAAAATATGGGCAGCAAAAAACAAGCACCAAAATAAGACTATTTAACACAAATGTAAAAACTAGTTGCAGCCTCCGTCAGTCATAGTTCACTATGGATTTTTCAACGTTCCTTGAAATTTTTTTTTCTTTTCTTTCGCCGTGTATTCTCTTTTCCTATGAATCTGTCTGCTTCTTGTTTGAGATGAAGCTTTAGAGTGTGTTTCCACAGATTGCGGTCTGCAGCTATTTTATCCTCTTATATCCTCTTATATGACTCAGAGATATTGATGTTGAATAGTTAGCAAAACAAAGGTTACAGACATTTGTAAATAAATGTTTGAGGTCAATTCTGAACATCAGATGGTGTGACACAATCAGAAATGAAAGTATCTGGGAAAGAGCAAAGGTCAATCGAGCAACAAATTGGGAATGGTAAATGGAGATGGATTGGAAACGCACTAAAAAAAAAAAAAAACTTGATTCCAGCACAGCAAGACAGGCGCTGTCGTGAAACCCACAGAGAAAGATAAAGCAGCGTAGGCCCAATAATACATAGATAAGAGAAGTCATGGAAACCCCCAATAACACGACTGAAGGGAAGTATAGAAAATGTCCAAGAATAGGGATGGATGGATGATGAGACCTTGTCTCTGGACTAAGCTCCAAGACGGGGCCTAAATGGTTCTGATTGGCTGATGTCCTTTGCCTCATTTACCTTTCAGTAAACTAGTGATTCTCTTTACATAAACAAGTATCATTTGTTTTGTTCCAGTTTTGTTAAATAGTTCCCTCTTAATTTTCATCTCTTTCAAAACCTCATTTGTTATCTCTTTCTCTGTATACCCGAATCTCTCATTCTCCTACAAATCTACATTTCAAGGGCTTCTTTTTTCGTTTCCATTTTATAATTCAGATAGTAGAACTTTTCATATCGATGTTAAGACGATCGTCTGGCAATCTACAGTTCCAACCACATTTGAAGTAATCGGTGTTCTTCCAGCTATGGGACCTCATCTCAAAGGTAGTTGTCAGTTTTTAGTCGTCGAATTATCCTCACCGCTCATCGAATAGCTGCCCTTAAGTGTTCAGAACTCTCCAGAGAATGTCGCATCGTAAAATCTCACGGTAATTAAGGATCAGTTACCTATTCTTATTGGATGATTTAAAAAGAGGCCTTCTGTTCAAGGCAATAACAATTCTAAACAGTTAAAGCTGAAGGCAGTGTATCACTAGGGGGACCAAATTGTCATCATTGAGTGCCGTCTCCGCATAGAAGATTGGCTACCATGTAGCGCCATTCCGCTCTCTCTTTTGCTTTGATGTTGCATGTTGTCATAGGTTGACTTGTCCATGTTTTCATGTTACTCCTCCATGTTGGTCTTGGTCTACCAAATTTTAATAAGCATATATAATTCTTGGACCATACTTTTTTGGACAATTAATTTCTAGACCCGTATTTTTAGGACAATTAATTTCTAGACTATTATTTTTTTGGATAATTAATTTCTAGACCATAATTTTTATTGAAAAATACTTTGTA
Source organism: Megaustenia siamemsis (assembly GCA_032433765.1). NCBI lineage: Eukaryota > Metazoa > Mollusca > Gastropoda > Stylommatophora > Ariophantidae > Megaustenia > Megaustenia siamemsis. The sequence goes on from JAVIAB010000139.1 coordinate 40,976,662, forward strand.
GGCCTCATTTTTTTAATTAATATTTTGAACTAGAATTATTTTGAGTAGAGTGTTTCATGACTTTCATCACTTGGACTATAACGTAGTGGACAAGAATTTTGTGGTCACTTGTCTTGAAACCACCTTCTTCGGTTGTGATGTTCAAGGTCGCCTTGATGTCTTGAAACCACCTTCTTCGGTTGTGATGTTCAAGGTCGCCTTGATGTCTTGAAACCACCTTCTTCGGTTGTGATGTTCAATGTCGCCTTGATGTCTTGAAACCACCTTCTTCGGTTGTCATGTTCAATGTCGCCTTGATGTCTTGAAACCACCTTCTTCGGTTGTCATGTTCAATGTCGCCGTGATGTCTTGAAACCACCTTCTTCAGTTGTGATGTTCAAGGTCTCCTTGATGTCTTGAAACCACATTCGTCTGTTGTCATGTTCAATGTCGCCTTGATGTCTTGAAACCACCTTCTTCGGTTGTGATGTTCAATGTCGCCTTGATGTCTTGAAACCACCTTCTTCGGTTGTGATGTTCAATGTCGCCTTGATGTCTTGAAACCACCTTCTTCGGTTGTGATGTTCAATGTCGCCTTGATGTCTTGAAACCACCTTCTTCGGTTGTGATGTTCAATGTCGCCTTGATGTCTTGAAACCACCTTCTTCGGTTGTGATGTTCAATGTCGCCTTGATGTCTTGAAACCACCTTCTTCGGTTGTGATGTTCAATGTCGCCTTGATGCCTTGAAACCACCTTCTTCGGTTGTGATGTTCAATGTCGCCTTGATGTCTTGAAACCACCTTCTTCGGTTGTGATGTTCAATGTCGCCTTGATGTCTTGAAACCACCTTCTTCGGTTGTGATGTTCAATGTCGCCTTGATGCCTTGAAACCACCTTCTTCGGTTGTGATGTTCAATGTCGCCTTGATGTCTTGAAACCACCTTCTTCGGTTGTGATGTTCAATGTCGCCTTGATGCCTTGAAACCACCTTCTTCGGTTGTGATGTTCAATGTCGCCTTGATGCCTTGAAACCACCTTCTTCGGTTGTGATGTTCAATGTCGCCTTGATGTCTTGAAACCACCTTCTTCGGTTGTGATGTTCAATGTCGCCTTGATGCCTTGAAACCACCTTCTTCTTGGAAGAATCACCACCCAGATGCTTCGCCCAGGAACAATACTTTCCATTATTGTTCTTACCAACCTGCCGTGTCTTTTAACGTGGCCATAGTATGTTAATTTATTCTGTAGAATGGTATTTATAAACCAGTTCTTTTTTAATGTTTACGTCGTATGTTTTCATTGATCTTTTTCATTTTCCAACGTATTTTTCTGTAGCATTTTGTTTCAAATGAATCTATTTTCTTCCTTGCTGTTTTCGAGATTGCCCCTATATCTGTACCCTGCAGGTATTGTGCCACATGTTCTTCAAGTCGTTTAATTTGTGTGTGTTGTTATTGCTAATTCTTTTGAACTTTTTCTCGCAGTCTGCATTGTTTGTTCTACAGATCCCAGATATTTTTTTTTCTTTGTTACAATTTCAAGTGTTTCAATGTTGATTATGATTAAAAAAAAATTCCGGTTAACCTTCATCAATTACGCTTTACAGACGAACATTACGAAGGTAAATTCATTTAGAAGATACATCAGAGTGTATAATTAAAGGTATTCTATATTACACATTCTTAACAATTAAACTTTTGAGCTGTTTGGGTCACGGCAACGAAATGCACTTAAATGCATCAACATCCGAAACTGCAGTGAAGCTAATTGTGAGGAGAAATAAAAAAAAAAAAATATATATATACAAATAGAAAAAAAAAATAGTATGGTTAAAGCTTTACGTAACAAGTAGACAATACAAACCAGCGACGTTTCGGCGTAATAAGCCTCAGCAGGAACAGACATACAGCATACGTACAAATATGTATTTAAAATAAAAATAAAAAAAATAATTTAAAAAAAAATATATATATATAATAATAGCCGCGATATCTCAGTGGGTAGTGAACTGGACTACAAAGGACAAGGGGTAGGGTTCGAGCCCAATCGACGGCTTCCGGGTTCACCCAGCCTTAAATGGGTACCGGATTTTTTTCTGGGAAAGTAGAGCAGCACGGGCGTAATACCGACCACATTACCCCAAAAATCATGTGCTGAAAGTTTGTAAAATATAGGGTCACTAACACCATATTTCCCTATACGCCACTTGGCGTGACGGGGGTACTTTACTTACTTTTGTTTTTACTTTATATCTTCTTCTACCTTTTAGCTCCCAGTGGAGCATAGGTCTTCAACAAACACTTTCCAAGTCATTCTGTTTTTTGCAATTCTTTTAAGATCATTCCATGTCTTCCCCATCATCTTCATCTCTGCTTCGATCTGTCTTCTCCAAGAATTCCTTGGTCTTCCTCTTTGTCTTTTCCCCTGGGGATTCCAAAAAAGGGCCTGTTGTGTAATACTCTCAGTTGGCTTCCGTAGTGTGTGTCCTATCCATCGCCATCGTCTTCGCTGTATCTCTTTATCCACTGGTATTTGACCGGTACATTTCCATAATTCCACGTTAGTGACTTTGTCCTGCCATTTCCATCCCTTTATTCTGCGCAAGCATCCATTAATGAAAGTCTGTACCTTCGTGACTTTATATATAATAATAATAATAAAATAAGAGCAGCCTAAAATAAAATATGTAAACGCGTAGGATGATATACAAACACAGAGTAGCAGCAGTAATGTGTTAGAAGGGTCAAGGTAAAGAAATGAAATGTTTACGTGAATATGAGATGGAGCAGCGAAGTGTTAATGTGTACAGGCTTGGTTTGAGATATTGATTCATTAGTAAATAAAATGTAGTTTACTTTGAAACGGGCGGCCACGTTCAGAAAGAAACAGCTGTTCCCCCGTTTTGATGTTTAGAGTTCACAGCGACATAGATCGATGTAAGCTGCTGTCAAGTGTGTTATGTGTAGACATCACTACACGCCGATGTTAATATGACTTGTTTGTGCTTTCACAGTTCAACCATTGCTATTGTAATTTATACAACAGCTGTCGCTTTCACAGTTGCAACTGCAGTTGCTGCTTCTACAGCTACTGCTACTACTATAACTACTACTACTACCACCACTACTACTACTACAACCACCACCACTACTACTTCTACTTCTACTACGACTACTACTACTACCACCACCACTACTACTGCTACTACCACTACCACCACTACTACTACTACCACCACCACCACTACTACTTCTACTTCTACTACGACTACTACTACTACCACCACCACTACTACTGCTACTACCACTACCACCACTACTACTACTACCACCACCACCACTACTACTTCTACTTCTACTACGACTACTACTACTACCACCACCACTACTACTGCTACTACCATTACCACCACTACTACTACTACCACCACCACCACTACTACTACTACCACTACCACCACTACTACTACTACAACCACCACCACTACTACTTCTACTTCTACTTCTACTACGACTACTACTACTACTGCTACCACCACTACTACTACTGCTACTACTACTACCACCACTACTACTACTGCTACTACTACTACCACCACTACTACTACTGCTACTACTACTACCACCACTACTACTACTGCTACTACTACTACCACCACTACTACTACTGCTACTACTACTACTACCACCACTACTACTACTACAACCACCACCACTACTACTTCTACTTCTACTTCGACTACTACTACTACTACCACCACCACTACTGCTACTACTACTACTACTACTACTACTACCACCACTACTACTACTGCTACTACTACTACCACCACTACTACTACTACTACCACCACCACCACCACCACTACTACTACTACTACTACTACTACAACCACCACCACCACTACTACTACTACTACTGCCACCACTACTACTATTAATACTACCACCACTACTACTACTACTACTACTACTACTACCACCACCACCACCACCACTACTACTACTACTACTACTACTACTACTACTACTTTACTTGCCTCCTCTCATACTTTTCAAACACCCGGTTGATCGTCTCCTAGGTTTCTCTCTTATTGATGATCTAAGCCCTTAATAATTCTTCTATTAAGACCATTTAGGAATTTGATATGGCCAAAATCCGCGTGGTTTTTTTACATAATTCAATTTTACTTGCTACTTTTCGCACATCTTCAATTCTTTAAAAATACTTTTTTTGCATTTTGTTTACTGCTACAACTACACTACAGCTGCTAATGCTATACTTGTTGCAACAATAACAAAGTGCTAATATTACAAATACTTCACCATTATTAATGCATTGTGAGCTGTTTCCACATTGAAAGTTGGCTACCAAGAAGCGCCATTTTACCCTGCCTCTTGTCTTGATAGTGCATCTTGCCATAGGTTCAGCTGTCCATCTTTTGATGTTATCAGTAAACTTTAACCTTGCTCTGCCTCTGCTTCACCTACCCTACCTTGCATCTTCCCTTTCAAGATGACCTTTGGCAGAGTATTGTGTTTCTTTATATGTCCCAACAATATGTGTCCTTTTCGAATTATGTTTTAAGCAGTTCTTTTTCATTCTCAGTTAGTTCATAACTTCATTTCATTGGTTCTCTTCTTTCCTTCCAACAGATTCTTCCATTGTTCTGTAAATCCACGTTTATTGTTGGTACTATTTATATTATTATTGGTAGTAAAAGCAATATTAGTAGTAACTGTAGCAGTATAAAAAAAATATTGTTGCTTCCATTTATATTATTTGTAGTGGTAAAAGCATTAGTAGTAGTAATTGTAGCAGTATAAAAAAATATATTGTTGCTTCTATTTATATTATTTGTAGTGGTAAAAGCAATAGTAGTAGTAACTGTAGCAGTATAAAAAATATTGTTGTTACTATTTACATTTGTATACGCTACAGTTACAACTACTATTGCTTCTGCTACTGTTTACATTAGTATCACTGCTGGTACTTCTACTCTTACTACCACTACTACTACTAACTACTACTACTACTACTACTACTACTCTTACTACTACTACTACTACTACTACTCTTACTACTACTACTACTACTGCTACTCTTACTACTACTACATGTACTACTACTTCTACTAAACAACTGCTGCTTCCTTTTATATATTCAATTGTATTATTAGCACTAATTCTAATGATGATAATACATGCTTTAACAGTATATATAGATATATATATATTGGCGTCTTGACAGACGGTCGGTAGCAAGCAATCAGGATAAGTCAGTAATTTGGTAAAATATTAGTGTCTTATATGTGGATGCTATTTTGCTGAACAGCTTCTCCCGTGGCTGAAGCTTCCAATATTGGATAGACAGATTCGACCGCGGAATGAACAATATGTATTTGTTGGTATCTGGTCTCGGTATATATGATTGTAATAATAATTACCACATTAATGCATGTATTTATAAATAATAATAATTGCTTCAACAGCAAACCTATTTATATAGCCATAATCAATGTTTCCATTAATACCAAATGTCTTCTCGCACTAGCTGTGATTGCTGCGGAGATGTTCCTGGCCACAAAACTAGCACCGGATCTTCTAGTCCATATCTGGGATCTCTCAGAGTTTGCCAGGGATGGGAGATTGAGCCCCGAGAAGTTTGCTATTGCCTGTCATCTCCTGCGACACGCAAAACGGGGTGAGTTTTTTTTTCTTGTTTTTTTTTTTTTCGATTTAACCAGCCCTACCCTTTTTCTTTCTTTCAACTTTTCTTGCCCCATTTGTTTGTTTGCTTCATTCATTCTTTCTTTCTTTCTTTCTTTCTTTATTTATTTATTTCTGTCTTTCTTTCTTTCTTTCTTACTTTACACCACTGATGTTTCCATAATGAAGATACCAAAACGAAATCTTCAGAATATCACAGAACCGATCCCATCCCCTGATATCCGAGTAGTGGGATCCGATGTTTAGCCCTCTCGGAAAACGGCAAGAAACAGTAAGTCCAGCGTACACTCGCTCACATTAAAGAATTCTTGGCAGATAAAAAGTAAGAGAAGAGAAGGCCAAAAATGACAGCTGCCAGGCATCAATTTGTTAAGCAAAACTACCCATGGCGAAGACAGATGTGTTGGACCTAATGACGCAGTTAGCGATACAACGCATACACGCCCGCTTAGTTAGTAAGCGCTAAGAAGAAACATATTTATGGCATATTTGCTCCGAGGTCACATTTCCATTTCCATGGATAGTTCAGATGTGTAAAACATCATTTACATTATCAGCATATTCTTCTTTCTTTCAATTTCCTGTGGAGCATAGGTTTTCAACAAACATTTTCCAAGCCGTTCTGTTTCTTGCCAATCTTTTAAGATCATTCAATGTCTTCCCCATCATCTTCACTACTTCCATCTGTTAGCTTATTAAGCCTGTAAAATGTAAAGTTCATTATTTCAGGAGGCTCTCTTGAAGGTCCAGTGGACATCTTCCAGTATGCCCCGCAGCACATCTCACCGTTATCATTGCTGGCACGGAAAAGAAGGTATGTCTTCAACAGTCATTATTAAGTCTTTTTCATTTTAGCCATCTTAGGCTGTCTCGGTAGCCAGGTTGGGAAACCCACTCGAATGGCTAACCCAGTGGTCGACCCAGCGGCTAGCAGAAATTAGTACCAGGGTAGCACCCTGGGAAGGTGATGAATTCCACCTCCCATGATGAGTTTCGATGCTTGAAGCGACACTATCCAGAAGTCTCCGAACACTTCTGGATAGGCGGCCGAGCAAAAAACTCGCGTGCCAAGACGCTGATTCAAGTCTCGTACTTTACCTTCAGCTTTACTTCTCCCTTTACCTTTACCGTAGCTGTGTTTTGTTTTCTGACGAAACTGTTTTCTCTTCGAAGCGTGTGCATACTCAAGTTAGCTCAGCTAGTAATGAGTAATAAACTCAAGGAAATAAGAAGAGCATTTCGATGATCAAGGAAAATGATCGCATTAACATTAAATACGTGTCTACTGGTGGAGATGATCATATCTCTCCACATGCAGTTGTTTATAATTTTTGATGTTGATATTTGTGCCATGTCTTTCTCCTAAGCTGATATCGTTTTCTTCTATATCTTATTGCTTCAAAGTTAACAGAAGATAATGATGGATCGGTCATGTAAGTAGAAGTGATCCAGAAACAATCTCAAAAACTGGAAGTCAAAAGAGGAGCAGACGACCAGCAATATGACGAAGACAGAGAAAACAGAGAAAAGTAGTGTGGGCCAGACATGGGACCTCTTCAAAGATTGACCTTGAACCACACGATGAGGAGGAATGTTGTCGTTTCCCATCAAGATGCTAGATGGTGTACTACCACTCACTACTTTGTCAGGACGGATTGTTATTGAATGAAGCTTAACCTTGGAAACAAAATGCGCCAACCAACGAGTCATCAATAAACAACAACACTAGATCAGAAGGTATGGAAATTAATGGAGGGGCACATCCTGAAAGGAAGAGACCAAACCATCATCTTCAGATTGAGAACCAATCATGTACCATTGAACAATCACATCAACAGAACACAACGAAAGCAAACTGTAGCATGCCCACTCTATGATCCAACATGAAACAGTAGAACATCACCTTCTTGACTGTCCAAAGCTCACTGACATCAGAGCAACTCTACTTCCTCAAAGACCTGATAAATGGAAGTCCTTGTATGGAACTACCTCCAAATTTCATTACATGGCATTGGGCAGAAGTGTGTCAGCTCACAGGCCTCTAGATCCATAAGAACAGCAACAATGGAGGGACAAGACACTAGGAAATAGAATGCGCTAAAAATTGCGAACTACGTCTGTTCCTGAATCTGAGAGGTATAAGAGGAAGAAGTATAAGGTAAAGAGGAAGAATATATTTGATTCTGCTTTACTTTTTACCTGTAATCAGCAAATATCCAACTCTCTTCAATTGTCAAACTGCAAATAGTTACTTAACCTGCTTGATCTGAGCACAGAAACCTACATTTTTATCATCCGCCTGCGACAGGACGAGGTACTCAATCTCATAAATCAAAAGATCAAGGTTAATAAAGAAAAAATCTCACAAATTGTTCAAGGTTCTCAAGGCGCTAGCAGATGATTGTTGACGCCATGTAAAAAGCATGAAGAAGTCATTGATCGACGTGATTGAAGTTCATTGACGATGATTGTGGGGTATATTGATCGATGCTCTGGTTTGGGACCACCCATTCCGATTGTGACCAATACAGTTAAATCTTTCAGTACGGAAGGTTTTTATCAATTTAGCGATAGAAATTTCAGAGATAAAATTTGTCTTGTTTTTAAAATATTAATCTACATGTTTATATTTATCTAACATTTAACATATTATATATGAATTTTTATATAATTAAACAAGGAATTAGATTTCACAAATACCAAGATGATACAAGACATGTAAAAATAATACGGTTTGATGACAGTTTACACTAATCAAATTTAGAATGTGTGCGGCTAAACGTACACGGCAGAAATTGACATGGCGCATGGTGCGTCCAAACGTACGGAACGAGATAAAAGAAAAAACGAGAAACATTTTTGCTTCGACTTGTAGATGTTTCTGAATTTATAATTTTCTTAAAGTTCTCCTTTATTCAACACTTCAATCCAAACAGCTTTCATTTATATGGGATCAGCCATTATAAGTCATACATCGTTAGTTTATGAAAGAACAACAATCATTCTTAACCACGTAACCTCTTTCTTTCTTTCTTTCTTTAATTTCCATCATCCTACTGCTTGTGACGGGAGCCGCGATAGCTCAGTGGTTAAGGAACTGGACTACAAAGGACAAGGGGTAGGGTTCGATTACAACCGACGGCTTCCGGGTTCACCCAGCCTTAAATGAGTACCTTGGTTTTTTTCTGGGAAAGTAAAGCGGCACGGGCGTAAGACCGACCACATTACCCCAAAAATCATGTGCTGAAGGTCTGTAACATGTATGGCCACTAACACCATATTGAAGATCTCTACATGTGAGATGTGGTGCTTGAGAAAAGTAACAAACAACACAAGAAGAGATAGAATACCAAATGAAACCATAAGAAAGATGGTAGGAACAAAACCCTGCCAGGAATATATAGAACAACAACAACTTAAATGGTTTGGCCACCTGGTCAGAATTAATCCTCAACAATCACCATCAGGGGCGTTCTTCTCGAGAATGCATGGAGAAAGACCAAGAGGAAGACCCAGAAGAAGATGGATAGATGCAGTGACAGAGACATGTAACAACAAAGTCACTAATTCAGACAGTTCGAGCAGTTCAAGAACGACAAATGATATAAACCACGACACCTTTTAGGTATCAGTGAAAAGAGAAAGAAGAAGATGGATAGATGCAGTGACAGAGACATGTAACAACAAAGGAAAGTCACTAATTCAGACAGTTCGAGCAGTTCAAGAACGACAGATGATATAAACCACGACACCTTTTAGGTATCAGTGAAAAGAGAAAAGAAGAAAATGGATAGATGCAGTGACAGAGACATGTACCAACAAAGGAAAGTCACTAATTCAGACAGTTCGAGCAGCTCAAGAACGACAAATTATATAAACCACATTTTTTTTTAGGTATCAGTGAAAAGAGAAAAGAAGAAGATGAATGAAATAAAGCTCCAACTCAAACAAGAAGCAGATAGATTAATAAAAAACGAGAATACACGGCGGAATAGAAAAGAAAAAAAATATTTCTAGGGGCGCTGAAAAATCCATAGTCAACTATGACTGACGGAGCTACTACTACTAATGAAATTAAGGGTGAAATTGTATTTAATGTAAGAGTAGTCACATAGTATTTAATGTTTTAAGGAAGTAAAGTGTCATACCCCACCAAACTGAGGGACATGTGCTCTTTGCTCGCTGTTAATACCTACCCATATCTATCTCAATGAGTTCATAATTCCTTCCGCTTGAGAGTTTTATGATGGGATTAAACCCCTACCATTTTATCATCAATTTTTTAAGTTTGGCTAACAGAAGATGTTAACAGAAGTTTGTTGAAGACCTATGCTCCACTGGGAGCTAAAAGGTAGAAGAAGAAGATTTTATCATCAAGGCAGTAAGACTGCGCTACCAATCCTTCTAAACTGTAATTAGTTAAACACATTTGCGGTCAGAGGGATAGTAAACAATATAATTAAATATGGTAGTTGCATTGTCATGTCTCATAATGAAGATGCATGAAACGTAGCGTAGTGAGAATTTATTTTTTAAAAATACAACTACGCTGGTGCAGCACTTAATGTATTAAGACTGTTCATTTAAAAATGAACGTAAAGTTTTTGTTTTATCTTTTTGAAAGAACCATTGTTCTTGTGAGAAAGAAAGTTTTGCCATTTGGAAAGTAAGTTGTTTTTTTTTATTTGTAGAAAAAAAATAGGCGAATTAATTTTGAACTATTGTTTTTGTAGAAAAGTAATACTAACGTTTTAGAAATATTTGCTTAGATATCCACATTGTGTGGTGGACAGTGATGAGTATATCACAAGCTATTGACTATATTGAACAACAAAAACTCATGGTGCGTTTAACAAAAGCTATTGACTATGTTAAAAAACAAACTCATGGGGCGTGTATCACAAGCTATTGACTATATTGAACAACAAAAACTCAAGGTGCGTATATCACAAGCTATTGACTATATCGAACAACAAAAACGCAAGGTACGTGTATCACAAGCTATTGACTATTTTGAACAACAAAAACTCATGGTGCGTTTATCAAAAGCTATTGACTATGTTAAAAAAACAAAACTCATGGTGCGTATATCACAAGCAATTGACTATATTGAACAACAAAAATTAATGGTGCGTTTATTAAAAGCTATTGACTATATTGAACAACAAAAATTCATGGTGCGTTTATTAAAAGCTATTGACTATATTGAACAACAAAAACTCATGGTGCGTATATCACAAGCTATTGACTATATTGAACAACAAAAACCCATCTTTTTCTGGGTCTTCCTCTTGGTCTTTTTCCATGCATTCTTGAGAAGAACGCCCTTGATGGTGATTGTTGAGGATTCATTCTGACCAGGTGGCCAAACCATTTAAGTTGTTGTTGTTCTATATATTCTTGGCAGGGTTTTGTTCCTACCATTTTTCTTATGGTTTCATTTGGTATTCTATCTCTTCTTGTGTTATTTGTTACTTTTCTCAAGCATCGCATCTCACATGTATTGATCTTTCTTTATTTCATTAAGTAGACCAAAATCCAAGGCATCCCAGAGTGTATTTTCCATTAGGTCAAAGAATTGTACAAACCTGCCAGATGATCGATCACTACACAACGAGATGATCGATCACTACACAACGAGATGATCGATCGCTACACAACGAGATGATCGATCGCTGCACAACGAGATGATCGATCGCTGCACAACGAGATGATCGATCGCTGCACAACGAGATGATCGATCACTACACAACGAGATGATCGATCGCTGCACAGCGAGATGATCGATCGCTACACAACGAGATGATCGATCGCTGCACAACGAGATGATCGATCGCTACACAACGAGATGATCGATCGCTACACAACAAGATGATCGATCGCTACACAACGAGATGATCGATCGCTACACAACGAGGTGATCGATTGCTACACAACGAGATGATCGATCGCTACACAACGAGATGATCGATCGCTACACAACGAGATGATCGATCGCTACACAACGAGATGATCGATCGCTACACAACGAGATGATCGATCGCTACACAACGAGCTGATCGATCGCTACACAACGAGATGATCGATCGCTACACAACGAGATGATCGATCGCTACACAACGAGCTGATCGATCGCTACACAACGAGATGATCGATCGCTACACAACGAGATGATCGATCGCTACACAACGAGATGATCGATCGCTACACAACGAGCTGATCGATCGCTACACAACGAGCTGATCGATCGCTACACAACGAGATGATCGATCGCTACACAACGAGATGATCGATCGCTACACAACGAGATGATCGATCGCTACACAACGAGATGATCGATCGCTACACAACGAGATGATCGATCGCTACACAACGAGATGATCGATCGCTACACAACAAGATGATCGATCGCTACACAACGAGATGATCGATCGCTACACAACAAGATGATCGATCGCTACACAACGAGATGATCGATCGCTACACAACGAGATGATCGATCGCTACACAACGAAATGATCGATCGCTACACAACGAGATGATCGCTACACAACGAGCTGATCGATCGCTACACAACGAGATGATCGATCGCTACACAACGAGATGATCGATCGCTACACAACGAGATGATCGATCGCTACACAACGAGATGATCGATCGCTACACAACGAGATGATCGATCGCTACACAACGAGATGATCGATCGCTACACAACGAGATGATCGATCGCTACACAACAAGATGATCGATCGCTACACAACGAGATGATCGATCGCTACACAACAAGATGATCGATCGCTACACAACGAGATGATCGATCGCTACACAACGAGATGATCGATCGCTACACAACGAGATGATCGATCGCTACACAACGAAATGATCGATCGCTACACAACGAGATGATCGCTACACAACGAGATGATCGATCGCTACACAACGAGATGATCGATCGCTACACAACAAGATGATCGATCGCTACACAACGAGATGATCGATCGCTACACAACGAGATGATCGATCGCTACACAACAAGATGATCGATCGCTACACAACGAGATGATCGATCGCTACACAACGAGATGATCGATCGCTACACAACAAGATGATCGATCGCTACACAACGAGATGATCGATCGCTACACAACGAGATGATCGATCGCTACACAACAAGATGATCGATCGCTACACAACAAGATGATCGTTCGCTACACAACGAGATGATCGATCGCTACACAACAAGTAAATATATAAAAATAGGGAAGATAAAATTTGAAAGTGAAATGAAGTCAAAGTTAGAATGTTAAAAAAAACGGAATAGATCAAGAGGTGAGACCCCTGAACAAAAAAAAAAAAAAACTTTTATTTTTCTGTAGCCCGGCCTACCACTCTAATATTGGCCAAATCAGGCAATAATAGACAGAAGCTGCTCGACAAAACCATACCGAGCAGATACTATTAAAGATGGACATCTCCCTGATTGTCTGTGAAGATGTAAACGGCTATATTGACACATGCACCAAACACACACACACACACACACATACACACACACACACACGCACGCACGCACGCACGCACGCACACACACACACACACACACACACAATTTCTTTGATTGCTTCGCTCATTAAAAGTATTTCATGTCTAACTTGTCATTCATGTCGTGTAATGAACATAACATCTTGAAATGTCTACAGAGTTTTAGAATATGAAGAACACAAACAACGGCTGATGTCACTAAAGGTTCGTCATTTCATTTATTCGTAGCCAATCAATTAAAATGACTGTGATATTGCCTGTTATCATAAATAATGATCCTTTAGAAATGAGATAACGAGAGAAAGAGTGGGTTTAGAATCATGTATGTTCAGTATACAGAAACAAAGAGAGGCGCGATAGTGCAGTGGTTAGTTAACTGTACTACAACGGACAAGGGGTAGAATTCTATCCCAACCGACTGCTTCCGCTTTCACACAGCCATAAATGGGTATCGGATTTTTTCTAGGAAAGTAAAGCGGCACTGGCGTAATACCGACCATATTACCCCAAAAATCACGTGCTGAAGGTCTGTAAAATTTATTGTCACTAACACCATATTCCCTATACACCACTTGGCGTGACGGAGCTCTTTACTTTTTTTTTAACTTTATACAGAGAACGAACTACAAGAAATGATAGACATAATAGTAAAAGAAAGCAACAAGAAAGGTCTCAGTCTGAATAGTAAGAAAACAGAAGTAATGGTTATATCGAAGAAACAATCATCACCATCATGCAGCATAAAAATAAACGAGACAAATCTGAAACAAGTGCAACGTTCCGAATACTAGGGCACAATAATAATATCAGATGGAAGATGCATCATAGAAATAAAAGGCAGAATAGCTCAGGCCAAAATAGCACTTCAAAAAATGAAAAACATCTTATGCAACAAATCTATGTCAATAGAAATGAGAAAGAGAGTTCATCGGTGCTATATAGAACCAATTCTGACCTATGGAAGCGAACCATGGACAGTAGACAAATAAATGAAAAGACAATTAGAGGTCACAGAAATGGGATTTCTCAGAAGAATGTTGAAAGTTCCCTGAACAGCTAAAAAGACCAACAAGGAAATTATCAATGAGGCCAACACAAAAAGGGAGCTCCTAAGAAACATCAGAAAGAAACAATCAATTTTTTTTTTCAGGAACACCATGAGAAGAGCAAAGTTGTAATACTTGGTTACAGCTGGCAAAATACAGGGAAAGAGAGATCGCGGACGACAAAGAGATAAAATACTGGATAGCTTGGTGTCATGGCAAACAGTCGAGAAACAGAACTGATACGATGCACTGTAGATTGAAGGTGGGGAAAGGACATGATCACGAACGCCAACCGGTATGGCGCATGAAGATGATACAGAGACAATAAATAAAATGGATTGCCCATCTGAAGTTAACGTCTTCTAATTTCATGCCAAACAAGGTAAATAGAAACAAGATAATGAGGCAGAGTTCGAGGCAGGCCTAGAATAAAACGGAAGGACAACGGTTCAGAAACTAACGATGGCTGAGGCTGTCAGAGGTGGTGAAAGTAGGGTAGAATTTTTTTTTTTTTCGTTCGCCAGATTTGACCTCTGACGAAGTCACAATTTTGTGTGTTAATAAATTTTTCCCTGGCAGTCGTGTGCATAGGCAGATAATTCCGACTTCAGAGGTACTCATATTTTTTCCGTCGATGAGTAATTGACGTTTCAAGCCGGGCCTCGCTGCTGAGACCAGGTGTGGTTGCCGCAGAGAGAAATTATAAATAAAAACCCCAACCGGTGTAGCCGGGATTTGAACCCACAACCTCTGCCTCGAGACCAACCAGTCCCCAGGGTAGAATTTAATATAAAATATAAAACTTGGACCATGATGATAGTTAGTATCCCTCTGAATAAAGAGCTTTAAATGTCTCTCAAAATTAGAAACAAAGTGTACCAAATATATCATATTGTTTGTGTGGTAATGAGCATTCTATTACACGTTGATCACCGATTCAAACCATGACAAACGCACAATAAGGTATAAGACAATCGTTAAACTACAGGATTAATACATTTACAGGAAAGACGCAAGTTACAGGCGGTTAGAGAAGCCAAGAGACTCGACCTTGCAAAACAAAAAGTTGGATATCTTCAAGAGTTGGTGAGTTATGCATTCCTTATAATAGTTCAAGTGTTGGTGAGTTATGATTCCCTATAATAGTTTAAGTGTTGGTGAGTTATGATTCCCTATAATAGTTTAAGTGTTGATGAGCTATGATTCCCTAGAATAGTTCAAGTGTTGGTGAGTTATGATTCCCTATAATAGTTCAAGTGTTGGTGAGTTATGATTCCCTATAATAGTTCAAGAGTTGGTGAGTTATGCATTCCCTATAATAGTTCAAGAGTTGGTGAGTTATGATTCCCTATAATAGTTCAAGAGTTGGTGAGTTATGATTCCCTATAATAGTTCAAGAGCTGGTGAGTTATGATTCCCTATAATAGTTCAAGTGTTGGTGAGTTATGCATTCCCTATAATGGTTCAAGTGTTGGTGAGTTTTGCATTCCCTATAATAGTTCAAGAGTTGGTGAGATATGCATTCCCTATAATAGTTCAAGTGTTGGTGAGTTATATATTGATCTAAAAATGTATTGCTTTTATTACACCAAGTGTAGAACGTTCCTCGGGCATATTATCTTACTATTGCTCAATTCATATTAATTAAGACCACACTATCATCATTCGTTGTTAGGTCTATTTAGACATAATTGATAAGACTAACACAAGCAATGAAGTGTTTACTGCAGTTTGATCAGTGGATGTATTGATTGTTGAAATGTGGAGAAAGATGAGACATTTTGAATTGTCCGTCTGTCGCTTTTGGATGTCGACATTTAAGACATCTTTTTTCCCTGACAACTTGTTGTAGCCTCATCCATCTTGCTGCGCTAGATTGACTGAAATACCCTGACGGTAATGCCGATTAATATGTTACTTTATTGTGTTCCCCCCCCCTCTAGATTGATTGAAATACCCTGACGGTAATGCCGATTAATATGTTATTTTATTGTGTCCCCCCCCCACTCTAGATTAATTGAAATACCCTGACGGTAATGCCGATTAATATGTTATTTTATTGTGTCCCCCCCCCCACTCTAGATTGATTGAAATACCCTGACGGTAATGCCGATTAATATGTTATTTTATTGTGTCCCCCCCCCCACTCTAGATTGATTGAAATACCCTGACGGTAATGCCGATTAATATGTTATTTTATTGTGTCCCCCCCCCCACTCTAGATTGATTGAAATACCCTGACGGTAATGCCGATTAATATGTTACTTTATTGTGCCCCCCCCCCTCTTTCTCTCTTTCTCTCTCTCTCTCTCTCTCTGCGATCAAGACTCAATAAGAGTAGGATTCCAGACTCTCTCATGAAGTTAGCTGTCTGTTTAAACGAATCGATTGCTCCATATAGTTTTTTCTTCCAGGGTGGTGGGAGTGGAGCGCATTGCTCTACTCAGGTCTGTGTACTGGGGGCAATCCTGTAGAACATGTTTTGTAGTCATATTGTCCAGTGTACAGTGGAGTAGGCTGGTTGTTCCTATTTTGAGTTTGGTTAACATGTGATTTCTTATTCTATTGTGGCTAGTGCGTAGGCGAAGTATGATGACTTGATCCCTCCTTGATAGTTGGTGGTATCCGTCACTCTCGTTATGCTTTGGGTGTTCTCGTTTCCATTTTTCATGGAAATGACCATTGAGGATGGATTTGGCTTCATCATAACTGAGCGGATGGTTCTCTTGCGGTAATCCCCCTCCCACTTTAGTTAATTTGTCTGCGCGTTCGTTCCCGTGTATATTACAGTGTGATGGTATCCACTGAATGACTACTCTCTGGAAGTTATTGCATAGTTGGTCCAGGGTTGTTCTCATGTCATCTTGTTCATTGCTCTTGTGACTTTTTAGAGCTGATAGTACTGACAGTGCATCAGTCAGAATCACCAAGTTATTGTGCATGTTATTTTTGTGTTGAGTAGCCAGTGTTGCAGCATCTCTGATGGCCTCAGTTTCTGCTTTAAAATTGTTTGAGAATTGTCCAGTAGCTATTGACTTGGTGATCTCGTCCTGATTATTCAGCGTCAAGAACACACCTCCCCCTCCACTTCTGGTGGCATTTGTAGCAGAGCCATCTGTGTATATGTGGGACCAAGAGTCCTGTGGGTAGGTATCGTGTATGTGTTTTTCTGCTACGTGTTTTCTTTCTGTGTCTGATTGGGTGCCTTTTTCATGATTCCTGTTATATTTTCCTTAAGTTCTGGTATTTTATGTTTTCCATGAGGAGACATATCAGATGGGCCCAAGGGTTTCGATATTGTTTGGGAAAGTACTGGGTCTCCAGTAGTTAGTTCATTGGCAACTGCAGCAAAGTTGCTCCTCTTTAGTCGTACAATTCCGGAACCAGTTATTCTTTGGTGCATGGGGTGGCTAAGGAGCCTTCTATATTTCTCCGCTTGTTGCAATACTTTAGTGACCCGTCTGTCATCTAAGGGTTGTAAACCCTTCAGATATACGCAGATCATGATGCGTATATTGCTGAGTGTATTCTGGGTGGAGTGTCCATTACGATGTCATTTATGAAAATTAAAAAGAGTGTTGGGGACAAGACTCCGCCTTGTGGGACACCTTTTTCGATAGAGACCTTCTTACTTAGTTGACCTTGAACTTGTACTCTGGCCGTTCTATCCTGAAGGTATTGAGAGACCCAATTGAATAAACGACCCTGGATGCCAAGTCTAAAAAGCTTGTTCTTTAAACCCTCTCGCCAAACCCTATCACAAGCCTTCTCCATGTCGACCCACACTGCCAGTGTGTGTTTCTTTTCTTGTAGAGCATCCTCTATTTCCTGTGCAATGTAGGTGACCAGGTCTTCAGTTGATCTGTGCTGACGGAAGCCACTTTGTTGTGGTACGGTTTGTTGTTTTATCTCCAAATGCCACATAAGTCTTCTGTTAACCAGCCTTTCCATGAGTTTACTCAGGCAGCTCCGTAGGCTAATTGGTCTACATCTACTTGGGTCTAGTGGATCTTTTCCACGCTTGAGGATGGGCATCATAATAGCTCCTTTCCAGATTGCCGGCACATAACCTCTCTTCCAGCTAGCATTTATTATCCTTAGAAGCTGGCTCTTGGCTTTCTGTCCCAGATTTAGGAGCATTTCGTTGGAGATTCCATCTTTACCAGGGGAACATTTGATCTTCAATCCTTTGAGGGCAACATCTAATTCATTTGGGGTAAAGATGGTCGTCTGATGCTCTTCTGGTGCTAAAGGCATGTGTTTTGCATCTTGGTTTTCCCGTCTTGCAACTTTCTGTTTGTCTGTTGGAATGTTTATTCTACTAATGTTTTTGTAAGTCTCTATCAGTAGATTTGCTGCCCGTTTGCCTGTGAGGATGTTCTGATTGTGTGTTAATGATATTGGAGGTCGGCAGTTGTTTTCGTCGCTCAGAGCTTTCGCAAGTTTCCATAGTTTATGACCATTTTTGTCTAGATTAAGGCTCTCTGTTTTGTCTATCCACTCTGTCTTGCTGATATCATGACCTCACGTCTGTATTTGGCCGAGGCTGCTTTGTAGGCAATGTTGCTGTCTGTGCTGTGTGATGTTTCAGCTAGTTCTCTGGCAGAGTCCAGTTCCTCTTCTAGTCTTTGTATTTTCTTGTTCCAGTATGGCTTGTAGTTTGTTCTTGCTTCTCTAGGAATGGATTCTTTAGCAGCTCTCAGGATTCCATTTGTTAACCGCTCTATAATATTATTGACCTTCTTTTCGTGGGTGTTGATAGGTGCAGTATATGCATCAGTGAGCCTTGCAAACTTTGCCCAATCTGCTCTCTTATAGTTCCAGCAGGGAAGAGGTATTTGCAACTACTGTTTGTGAGCAAGATCCACTGAAAGTTTGACTGGTCTATGGTCACTATCTCCAAGTTGGTTCAGCACTTTTCTGGTTATTTTGATAGTTATGTCTCCAGTTGCAAACGCTAGGTCGGGAGTGGAAGTTGTTTTCCATCTTCTTGAGTAGACGGTTGGGGGGGGGGGGGGGGTCCTCCCTAGAGTTTTTGAGGAATAAGTTGTTGTTTATTTCCCATTCTTCCACTTCTTCACCTGGAACATTGGACTCCTTATATCCCCATCTTTCAGAGTGGCTGTTAACGTCTTCTACTACCAGACACTTTGATGGTGTTATTTCCATTGACTCCAGTTTTAGTAATTTGTCATTTGGACAGTGTATATTAAATATCCTTATACTAGCGGAGTTAATGTATAGGTCTGTACACATGATCTCTGCCTCTCCATTTGTGACTACATCTGTTTTGCTGGGATGGAATTTTTAATAAGTATAAGAATTAATTTGCAGAATTTCCTAAACCTGTGTTTCCTAAACCTGTTCTTGTAAAACCTAAACCTTTTCTTTGTCCCTAAACCTATTCTTTGTCCCTAAACCTATTCTTTGTCCCTAAACCCTTCCTTTGTTCCTAAACCTATTCTTGTGTACCTAAACCTTTTCTTTGTCCCTAAATCTATTCTTGAGTCCCTAAAACATTTCTTGTGTACATAAACATTTGCTTGTGTCCCTAATCCTTTTGTTGTGTCCCTAAAACATTTACTTGTGTCCCTAAACCTTTTATTGTGTCCCTAAACCTTTTCTTGTGTCCCTAATCCTTTTGTTGTGTCCCTAAGCCTTTCCTTCTGTCCCTAATCCTTTTGTTGTGTCCCTAAAACATTTACTTGTGTCCCTAAACCTTTTCTTGTGTCCCTAATCCTTTTGTTGTGTCCCTAAACCTTTTCTTGTGTCCCTAAACCTTTTGTTGAGTCCCTAAAACATTTACTTGTGTACCTAAACCTTTTCTTGTATCCTAAAACATTTACTTGTGTCCCTAAACTTTTTGTTGAGTCCCTAAAACATTTACTTGTGTCCCTAAACCTTTTGTTGAGTCCCTCAAACATTTACTTGTGTCCCTAAACCTTTTCTTGTGTCCCTAAAACATATACTTGTGTCCCTAAACTTTTTGTTGAGTCCCTAAAACATTTACTTGTGTCCCTAAACCTTTTGTTGAGTCCCTCAAACATTTACTTGTGTCCATAAACCTTTTCTTGTGTTCCTAAAACATTTACTTGTGTCCCTAAACCTTTTCTTGTGTCCCTAAATCTTTTCTTGTGTCCCATAATCCTTTTGTTGTGTCCCTAAACCTTTTCTTGTATCCCTAAAACATTTGCTTGTGTCCCTAAACCTTTTGTTGAGTCCCTAAAACATTTGCTTGTGTCCCTAAACATTTTGTTGAGTCCCTAAAACATTTACTTGTGTCCCTAAACCTTTTCTTGTGTCCCTAAACCTTTTCTTGTGTCCCATAATCCTTTTGTTGTGTCCCTAAACCTTTTCTTGTGTCCCTAAACCTCTTGTTAAATCCCTAAAACATTTACTTGTGTCCCTAAACCTTTTCTTGTATCCCTAAAACATTTGCTTGTGTCCCTAAACCTCTTGTTAAATCCCTAAAACATTTGCTTGTGTCCCTAATCCTTTTCTTGTCTCCCTAAACCTTTTGCTTGTGTCCCTGAACCTTTTCGTGTCTCCCTAAACCTTTTGCTTGTGTCCCTAAAACATTTACTTGTGTCCCTAAACGTTTTCTTGTGTCCCTCAAACTTTTCCTGTGTCCCTAAACCTTTAAATGTGTCCCTCAAACTTTGCACGTGTCCATAAACATTTGCTTGTGTCCCTCAACCTTTTCTTATGTCCCTAAACTTTTTCTTGTGTTCCTAAAGATTTTCTAGCGTCCTGACAACTCCAGTTACTCCCATCTATTTCATCCGAAGTAGTGACATTGACTCATGGTTGTCGAAGTCGTGTGTCCTTCTCACTTCTCAGAGGGCATTGATGATGTCCGCCCGATCCATTGGTTGACCGTCCTCAACAATAGCGCAGCTAGCCAACCTGTCCACTCTTTCATTTCCCGTCCTTCCGCATGTTCTGGGACGTAGACAGAGGTGACCTTACGTATCTTTGATTTCTGCAATGGCTCTACCCATTGAATATGTACAGATCCCGAATCTCCTTTTCATATTATGCTCATCGAATCACTCAGTATGCAGGCGTGGGTGTAGTCTAGACTCTAACCAGATGAATGCCTTAGTCACTGCCATCACCTCCATCGTCATGCTACTCATGGTCATAGCGTATGCACCACTGTTTTCCTTGACTATTGTGCCTGCCGACTATGCACTCCTTGGGTGTCGTATTACAGATCCGTCTGTATAGATGACTGCATCTTTCTCATCGGTGTTATCCCAGATGAGACCGTTGACCTCCGCATTGACTACGACTGAGTCATGTTCCTTACATTTCTAGTCGAGTGTGATGGTATCCGAGAATGCCCCCCCCCCCACCCTCTTGAATGACGTAGGTACCAGTATCCATTTCTCGCAAGCGTTGATAGTGATAAGCCCACATACCTGTTTGATGACATCCTCTGCTCGAACTGATGGAAAATGTAAAACTGAAATAAACAAAAGAATATGAATGGCAAAAGCAAAGTTAATTCCACGAAAAATGTACTATCTTTTCAATATTCCTGTATGGTGCTAACCACGGGCATTAGAAAAGAAAACAGAACAGAAGTTTTAAAGCCTTTGAAATGTGGATTTATAGAAGACTTGGGGAATTGGGTGGGAAGAAAAGAAATAAATGAGAAAGTCTTAAGACAACTAAAAATTAAAAGAGAACTAATAAACACAATTCAAACAAGACAAATAACTCTGCCTTATCACATGGTCCAGGGGTGGCCAAATGGCGGCCCGCGGGCCGGATCCGGCCCGCCAGCCTAGTTTTCTTGGCCCGCGAAGCTCCACGGACTTACTTCATTTTTTACCCCTAATAGCGGATTTCTCCTGGTTTTAATCCGTGTCGGAGTTAACTCTTCTATCGTTCAAGAATACACAATTTGAAAATCTCTGTCAATTTCTCGCAACAGCTAGATTGGCAACATAATTTCAAATAACACACACACACACACACACACACACACACACACACACACACACACACACACACACACACACACACACACACACACACACACACACACACACACACACACACACACACACACACACACACACACACACACACACACACACACACACACACACACACACACACACACACACACACACACACACACACACACACACACACACACACACACACACACACACACACACACACACACACACACACACACACACACACACACACACACACACACACACACACACACACACACACACACACACACACACACACACACACACACACACACACACACACACACACACACACACACACACACACACACACACACACACACACACACACACACACACACACACACACACACACACACACACACACACACACACACACACACACTGCACAACTAATGGTGCCGACAATATTCAAAGTCTTTGCTTCGAGTTGGTACCGCAAAGTTGCTTTATTGTCAGTGCGGTGATAGCGTCAGATCTTTGGCTCAACATTTGTCGTCTGGACTTGTGGTGGCTCTTTCATTTCGCGGTAAGGGGTTAATGAGGTTGGGAGGGACAGGGGTGAGGGGACTTCGTAGCTCTAATTCTGTCTTTGAAGTTACATTCAAAATGTTTCACTGTTCGCCTTCATTCCCTTTGATCCCATCGTCTTGTCTTGTCCATAAAATGACTGCAACGTGTTTATTTGGTCACAATCTTTTGATTTCATTGTCAAACACAAGTCTGTGTATAACTGTCAAATCTGGACTTATTTTCGATAGTGGACCAACATTCTGTGACTTTTAACTTTGATGTGAGATTTTGTATTAAATCATGTTAAAACGTAGAAAAGTTGATTGTGAAAATCGCATATTTAAACCTGAATGGGAATTAGATTATTTGTTCATCTTCAATAAGGATAGTAAACCTCAGTGCTTAATTTGCGTTCAAGTGTTAGCCGTTTTGAAGGAATATAATTTAAAACGGCACTATGCCACACATCATCAAAACATGTATGAGAAACATAGCATTGAAGCTAGGAAGCTTTGGTTGAACAGCTGAAGACAAAGTTGAATCAACAGCAAAGTATGTATACAAAGGGCAATAAAATTAAAGAGTCATCGATCATTGCATCATATACAGTTACCTATGAGCTTGCAAAATCTAAAAAACCCTTTACTGACGGAAATTTTGTGAAGAAATGTGCGATTCAAATGGCAAAGGCATTCGGTCAAGAAAAAATAGCCAAAGAATTTGAATCTGTGCCTCTTTCAAAACAAACTGTAGCCAGAAGAACAGAAGACATCAGTCTGCAACTGTCTCAAAGTTTAAAATCTTGTATTGAAAACTGCTCATATTTTTCGCTCGCGATTGATGAAAGTACTGACATCACTGACACTTGCCAGCTTCTTATTTTTGTTAAAGTTATCCAGGAGGATTTTACTGTTATTGAAGAATTGTTGAAAGTTTGCTCTTTGCATGACACTTGTAGAGGGACAGACATATTTTCTGCAGTTCATAGTGCCGTAGATGAAGTAGGTGGTTTTGGAAAGTTGTCTGCAGTGTGTACTGATGGTTGCAAAGCTTTTATTGGTTCAAATACTGGTTTTGTTGGACGTCTAAAGCAAAACAAAATTAACGTACCTACATTGCATTGCATAATTCATCAAGAGGCCCTTTGTGCAAAGTCCATAAATCTAAAAGACACCATGGCTACTGTTGTGAAAATAACAAATTTGATAAGAGGAGGACACCAGTCTTTAAATCACAGGAAGTTTTTATCATTTTTAGAGGAAGTAGATTCTAGCTACAGTGATCTCCTGCTTTATACAGAAGTAAGATGGCTTAGTCGAGGGAAATGTTTAATAATATTTTTTTAACTGAAGAATGACATTTATGACTTCCTGCGAGAGAACTTACCATGCTCCATTGATCTTCAACATGCACTCAAAGACATTAATTTCCTTCATAATCTGGCATATCTCACAGACATCACACAACATTTGAACATATTGAATTTGCAGCTACAAGGGGAAAAGCAAACCATTTTTCAATTGATGGGATATGTTGATGGTTTTAAAAAGAAGCTGAATCTATTTAGACTTTCTTTGCAAAAAAATGATCTGTTCCATTTTTCAAGTTGTAAGCAGTTGTTGTCAGAGATAGAAAGTGCAAACTTCAGTAAGTACGCAGCTGACATTGAACATTTGATTTGTGAATTTGATCGACGATTTCAAGATTTTGAAATGTTTCGTCCGCAAACGGAACTTTTTAATAACCCAATTAAGTGCACAGTGGAGTGCCAGCCATCAGATCTTCAACTAGAGTTGTGTGACCTTCAGTGTGACCCCTTCCTCAGTACTGTAAAGACATTAGGAGCTGACTTCTGGAAATTGCTACCAAATGAACGTTACCCGTGTCTGAGAAAATGGGCACTAAAGATGTGCTCTATATTCGGCAGCACATATCTCTGCGAGACAACATTCTCTTCCATGAAGTTAATTAAATCTAAGACCAGGAACAGAATGACCGATTCGACATTGTCCCATACTCTCCGAATCGCCACGTCAAAAATGGAAGTGGACTTCAAATCTCTGGTGGAAAGCTGTTACAAGTCACAATCGTCGCACTGAGACATTAAAGGTAATTTTAAAATGAATAATTAATGGATTTGTTACAAATCAAATATGTAGTCAAAGTGTAAGCATTATTTATATATTACTATATCGCATAGGTCCCTACTGTCATTTTTGACGATATTCTTAAGTGTGGCCCGCGGGTCTTGGCCTTGGCTTTAATCCGGCCCTCGGGCAACCTCAAGTTGGCCACCACTGACATGGTCAAACCATTGTATCTGTTGTTTCTTTATATATCCCATGGCAGGGGTTATTCCTAGTTTTTTCCTCAGTTCTTCATTTCTGATCTTGCCTCTCAAGCTGTTTCCTGTCATTCGTTTAACACGCTCCATCTCAACAGAGGTTATTTTTCTTATTGTTCTTGCATCTAGGGTCCAGGACTGACGTCGGTAGCACAACGTTGGGATGAAGATTATATTGAAGAGTGTCCGTTTTGCTTCTAAAGTTATCACCTTGTTGGACAATCATTGCCAAATAAACATACCAACATCATTTACTCTCACGCTATTGAGGTGTCACGACCTTTTTATTTATATTTAAATGATCGTCAAAGTCTGAGACGTATCAAACTCGCCTAGTCTAATACACACTTTGAATCCTCTATAATCTTATTATGCTGTATGGTCATTAAAAAAAACCTGTCTCCGCAGAATCTCAAGCATAGGCTAGAAAGAATACATTTCAAATGAACAGATAAGAGACGAATCAAAACAAGAATAGGCGTCGAGCTTTATAAGAAAAATGCGTTGGGAGTACATCGGTGCTGAGATTGATTGAAGAAAGACTTCCCTGTCAGACATTCTTGTGGAAACATCTGGTAAAAGAAAATAAGGTAACACAAGAGCATCGCTACGCAGGATAATTCACAGGGAAAGCTCAACTATAGGACTAAGAAACAATCAAGAACTACAAGAACTAGCAACAGAACGTGGAGAACTATAACTTCCGCCCTGTGTGCCGTCTTCGGCCCGAGATGAAAATGATTGAAACGGCAATAAATGTCCATTGTTTGAAAATGTCATTATTTTCTCATTTCGTATTTGCATTACTTTCATTGTCACCTTGCCATGTCTAGACAACGTTACATCATTTGTTAACCGTGCCCTCTTTGTTCATCGATGTGGTGTTATCACTAAGATTTTCTTCTTCAGGAACATTGATTAAAATTGCTTATATTTCATGTATTTTTAATAAGCGGTAATGTGCTCCTCTGACCTATGGAAGCGAATCATGGACAGTAGACAAAAAATGAAAAGATGATTAGAGGCTATAGAGATGGGATTTCTCAGAAGAATGTTGAAAGTTCCCTGGACAGCTAAAAAGACCAATGAAGAAGTTCTCAAAGAGGCCAACACAAAAAGGGAGCTCTTAAAAAACATCAGAAAGAAACAATCAACATTTTTTGGGCACATCATGAGAAGAGGACAGTTTGAATACTTGGTTACAACTGGCAAAATAAAAGGAAAGAGAGATCGCGGGCGACAAAGAGAGAAATACTGGATAGCTTGGTGTCATGGCATGGAAAACAGTCAACAACAGAACTGATACGACACACTGTAGATAGAAGATTGTGGAAGGACATGATCACCTACGCCAACCGGTATGGCACATAATGATGAATGTGCTCCTACATAAAGCTGTTACCATACACTGTGTTCAACTCGTTCCCTGCTTATTTAATCCTATTTGGTTGGTTTTTTATCGCTTTATTTCTTATTGTTCTACTTATTTCACTGCGCTTTGTAACATTTCTTGATATCCATCGATGAATTTCATCATTTGTGGGCGTCGTTCATTTTCTTTTCTTCGTCTCTCTCTCTGTCTCTCTTTCTGTCTCTTTCTCTCTCTCTCTCTCTCTCTCTCTCTCTCTCTCTATCTATCTATCTATCTATCTATCTATCTCGTCTTATTGCAAATAGTAAAGATACTCTGTTATTTCTAATGAATCATTTCTATAACTTCACAGTGTGAGCTGTTGAAGAAACTGAGCACAGAAACTGAAGTTACTAACGATGTTTGTAAGACCATAGCCAAAGACAAGACAGACAATGAGAAACAAGAAGAAATTGCCCTGAGGTAACAAATATCCCATTTTCTTGTATTATTTATACGTTTTGTTTTCTGATTTTTCCAAACTAATTCATGAGTAATAATGTTTTCTTTGTCTATAAAGAAATGTCATACCCTGTGCAGGCATCAAGGGCGTGTATTGTGTATGCAACTGTTAGTTAGCTCAATCCTTTCTTTATGTTTATGTCATTGTAAACAAACCAATCAGCCCGAAGACTGTGTTACTATAGTACCTTCTGAATACTATACCTAACAATAAAAAAAGGAATAAAATAGATCTTCAGAATTATAGAAGACACTGTGGTCTCATAGAAAACATTCATAAAATTAGTCTCACAGACTCCTTCATCATCGACTGGCAGAAAATACTAGAAGAATCCTCACACTGGACAGAAAAAAGATATAGCTTCCACCAACCAGAGAACGAAAGTTTTATTTGTAAAGCAAAACAGCACTATAAATTATGGGGAACCAGACAATAAAGGTTCACCTGTAGAAGTAAACCTACACGACAAACTATGGGGAACCAGACAATAAAGGTTCACCTGTAGAAGTAAACCTACACGACAAACTATGGGGAACCAGACAATAAAGGTTCACCTGTAGAAGTAAACCTACAGGACAAACTATGGGGAACCAGACAATAAAGGTTCACCTGTAGAAGCAAACCTACAGGACAAACTATGGGGAACCAGACAATAAAGGTTCACCTGTAGAAGCAAACCTACAGGACAAACTATGGGGAACCAGACAATAAAGGTTCACCTGTAGAAGCAAACCTACAGGACAAACTATGGGGAACCAGACAATAAAGGTTCACCTGTAGAAGTAAACCTACAGGACAAACTATGGGGAACCAGACAATAAAGGTTCACCTGTAGAAGCAAACCTACAGGACAAACTATGGGGAACCAGACAATAAAGGTTCACCTGTAGAAGCAAACCTACAGGACAAACTATGGGGAACCAGACAATAAAGGTTCACCTGTAGAAGCAAACCTACAGGACAAACTATGGGGAACCAGACAATAAAGTTTGAAGTATAAAAGTAAACCTACACGATAAGTTATTGAGTTATTTGCGGGTCATCATCATTGCACTCCGAACATGTCCATTGGTGCTCAGATCCCTTCCTCAGCAAGTCTCACAGTGTCCAGCGACTGACGACTCCAGTTCTGTGTTGGTTGATAAGTCTTCTTACACGCCCACTAAGTTTCTCATTTCTGGTTGTGCTCATCTTAACTCCTATCTCTTTCATCCGAAGGAGTGACGTGGATTTATGATTATCGAAGTCCTGTGCTCTTCCCACATTTCGGAGAGCACTGATAATGTCCGCCCGATCCATTGGTTGATCGTCCTCACCGACAGCGTAGCTAGCCAACCTGTCCGCTCTTTCATTTCCCCGTACTCCCGCATGCACAAAAGAATCGAGCTTGTGGTGTAACCATCAGTAACTAAGAAGCAAATTAGCAGTCTCCTGTCGTTGTGATCATTTGGTTGGGCGCCAGCTACAGAAGCAAATTAGCAGTTTCCTGTCGTTGTGATCATTTAGTTGGGCGCCAGCTACAGAAGCAAATTAGCAGTTTCCTGTCGTTGTGCTGTGATCTTTTGGTTGGGCGCCAGCTACAGAAGCAAATTAGCAGTTTCCTGTCGTTGTGCTGTGATCATTTGGTTGGGCGCCAGCTACAGAAGCAAATTAGCAGTTTCCTGTCGTTGTGATCATTTAGTTGGGCGCCAGCTACAGAAGCAAATTAGCAGTTTCCTGTCGTTGTGCTGTGATCATTTAGTTGGGCGCCAGCTACAGAAGCAAATTAGCAGTTTCCTGTCGTTGTGCTGTGATCATTTGGTTGGGCGCCAGCTACAGAAGCAAATTAGCAGTTTCCTGTCGTTGTGATCATTTAGTTGGGCGCCAGCTGCAGAAGCAAATTAGCAGTTTCCTGTCGTTGTGATCATTTAGTTGGGCGCCAGCTGCAGAAGCAAATTAGCAGTTTCCTGTCGTTGTGCTGTGATCATTTAGGTGGGCGCCAGCTGCAGAAGCAAATTAGCAGTTTCCTGTCGTTGTGATCATTTAGTTGGGCGCCAGCTACAGAAGCAAATTAGCAGTTTCCTGTCGTTGTGATCATTTAGTTGGGCGCCAGCTACAGGAGCAAATTAGCAGTTTCCTGTCGTTGTGATCATATAGTTGGGCGCCAGCTACAGAAACAAATTAGCAGTTTCCTGTCGTTGTGCTGTAATCATTTAGTTGGGCGCCAGCTACAGAAGCAAATTAGCAGTCTCCTGTCGTTGTGCTGTGATCATTTAGGTGGGCGCCAGCTACAGAAGCAAATTAGCAGTTTCCTGTCGTTGTGCTGTGATCATTTAGTTGGGCGCCAGCTACAGAAGCAAATATTCTTCTCAAGATTCCCAACTTTATTATCTCGTGGCATGATCATTTGTGCTGCCTACAATAGAAACCGATGTTTTTCTCGTTTCCTGTCTGTCGCTTCATTTTGTGAGTTAGCAATTTGCAAACTTGTCCTCTACTTGAATGTTGTCCTTCCAGTTTTTTCATTGTTTGTCTTTACGTCTTTAACCGCCTAAGCGCTTATTTTACTAGACCAGAGGAACGTGTCATTTGGCTACACCATCTCATCTAATATTTCTTTATATTTGTGAGGCCATTACAATGACAAATTTGCTCTTTCTCATCACATAAACAATTTTGATAAAACATCAGCTATTGGAATGATTGGTTTTTACCTCTGACTTGTAGGTTATCGTTTTTGGCCTTTGTATCTAGTAGCATTTCGGTGGGGATGTTCTGTTTGAGATGTTTCTTTGTGCCGTTTGGCATTGTTTTATATTTTAGAAGATAGGCTGTCTACTACAAATAAATAATTATATCTCTTTCTCTTTTTATTTATTAGCGTAATTTATTAGCCACAAGTAGTATAGAAGATAAAAACACGCGATAAACAATTGATCTTTTGAATATTTGGTGGTATTGCCCAGTGACATGTTATAAGTGTGTGATCACAACATATTGCCTTTCCTGTTTTCTGGAATAATAATAATTCATGAGAATATGATTTGTTTAGAGGTTATGTAAACGTCAGAGCACATACAGAAAGGGAATATATTGGGCTCATGACAGGAAACAGCCTGAAAGGCAAAATCAGATGAACTGAGAAAACAGCTGGGGTATAATTCCCGCCATTGAATTCGAATTCGAAAAGAAACAGCAGATAAATTGGTTTGGCCACGTGATAAGACGGAGCTATCAAAAGAAAAACACAAAGTGCAGCCTTCAACAAACGTTGTGAGAACACCAAACCCAAAGGTCGACCACGAAAAAGATTGAATGTTTGAATATTCGAAACACTTGGAAACATAACAGCAAGAGAAACCAACAGAAAAGCAAAAGACGACAAAAAACTATATCTCTTCTTGACGCCGAAACGCAAACGAGAATGGAAAGAAAGCAAAGAAGAAGTGTAAACGTGAAAGACGAGAAGATAGGAGAAAATAAACTCATTGTGATTCTTCAATAATGAGATTAATTCACCACTATTTTTATTATATATGAATGACTCTTTTCAGACTGAAGAAAGAACATGAAAAAGTCAGACAAGAAACAGTAAAGATCATTTTGGGAGAGCAGAAGTTTAATAGCGATATTGCGATTATCAAGAAAGACACTGATGTTCTGAACAAAGTAAGTTAGCATGCTCTTAGCACTTTCAAAATGTTTCAGTGACTGCCTCGCAATATCTTGATTCAGAACCTTATGGGCCCATGTACAAGGTGACAGGTAAATACTACCAGCCAAACTACGTCACGGAGGCAAAAGAGGCTAAGACTCCTAATATTTTATCCCAATACATAACATAAATAATACTCAAAACCTACAAATGGATATCAAAATTGAAGGAAAAAACCTGGAGATAGTTCAGAACTACAGCTACATTGAACATACTATAACCAGTGATGGAAAATGTAAAACTGAAATAAACAAAAGAATAGGAATGGCAAAAAGTAATTTTTATGTCATGAAGAACATACCAACATCAAAACAAATAACTCCAGGGCTAATACTAAGAATAACAAAATATATCTTCTCAACATTCCTGTATGGTGCATAAACATGGACATTAGACAAGAGAACAGAACAGAAAATTGAAGCCTTTGAAATGTGGGCTTATAGAAGAATAGGTCGAGTTGGATGGAAAGAAAGGAAGACAAACGACGAAGTCTTAAAAGAAGTAAAAATGAAAAGAGAACTATTAAATACAATTCAAACAAGACAAATACGATTTTTGAGCCACGTTAAAAGACAATAGGCTACTAAAAGTAATTTTGGAAGGAAAAATACAAAGTAAAAGAGAAAAAGGCAGTCCAAGACTAACGTGGACGAGTAACTTCAAAAGATGGACAAGTCAGTCTATGACAACCTACACCATCAAAGCAAGAGTCAGAGCAGAATGACGCTCCATGGTAGCCAACCTTCAATGTGGAGACGGCACTGAATGATGACACATAACACAATGACATTCCAATGAGTTCAATGTCAATGCACAAACATCCACTGTATTCTCTTATCTAGACCTGATATCATCATGTTCCATACCGGTTGGCGTAGGCGATCATATCCATCCACAATCTTCTATCTACAGTGCACCGTATCAGTTCTGTTGTTGACTGTTTTCCATGCCATGACACCAAGCTATCCAGTATTTTCTCTCTTTGTCGCCCGCGATCTCTCTTTCCTTTTATTTTGCCAGTTGTAACCAAGTATTACAAATGTCCTCTTCTCATGATGTGCCTGAAAAATGGTGATAGCTTAGACGTGATATAGCTCAAGTAAATCTAGCTGTTACTAATAAATAGACTTGAATGTGTATTGAGATCAAACTATTACATCATCATCATTACCATCATCAAGTACAATGCCTGCTGGCGTAGGTGGTCATGTCTCTCTCAACAACTTTCGATCTCCACAGCTATTTATTATTTGTATTGTTGACCAAGCCATTCTGGTAACTTTTCTCTTTGCTTCCCTCGATCTCTTCGTCCCTCAATTTTCCCAGTTGTCACAATATATTCCAGCTGTTTCCTTCTGATTACATGGACAAAAATGATGATTGTTTCTTCTAATATCGAAACAGGAAATAATTAAAAATTAAATGACAGAGAAAAGGAATGAATATTCGGTTTAATTAATAATCACGAGAGATAAAGAAATGAGAGGAAAAATAAGCAGGACAGCAATAAAGAAATAATAGGAATAAAGAGAGTAGATGAATAAAGGTAGGAGAGGAACAACGAGAGGAGAGGAATAAAGACTGGAGAAAAATAAAGAGAAGAGAGGAATAAAAGTAGGAGATGAATAAAGACTGGAGAAAAATTAAGAAAGGAGAGGAATAAAGAGACTAGTAGATTAAAGACTGAGAAGAATAAAAACGGAGTGGAGTATAGAGAAGAGAGGAATAAAGAAAGAAGAGGAATAAAGAGAGGAGAAAAATAAAGACTGGAGAGAATAAAAGACAGAGAAGAATTAGAAATCAAATCTTAAAAAGGAACAGTTACCCCGTGGTCAGCTCGAAGTTAAACATCAACTTTATATGTAGCTTCATGCTTAATCTTAAAGTAATTTACTTGGATACTTATTATCATTGTTGCTACACATTTTTATTTCACTAGCTTGTCTAGTTTGTTAAATATGCCTTTGGCTAATGTAACAGAAACTTGTGTATCTTTTTTTTTTTTTTTCTTTGCACTCGTTTGATGTCTTTGATTTACTTGTACAGAGATTGATGTCACTTTACACACACGCCACGAAAGATCCGGATCCATTCCATCAGCTCTATGAACAGAGAAGAGGCAAGAGCTATGTTTTGTTTTAATTATCATGCAATCATGTGATCATGCAATCATGCGATCATGCAATCCATGCGATCATGCGATCATGCAATCATGCGATCATGCAATCATGCAATCTTGCAATCTCGCGATCATGCAATCATGTGATCATGCAATCATGCGATCATGCAATCCATGCGATCATGCAATCATGTGATCATGGAATCATGCGATCATGCAATCATGTGATCATGGAATCATGCGATCATGCAATCCATGCGATCATGCAATCATGTGATCATGCAATCTTGCGATCATGCAATCATGTGATCATGCAATCTTGCAATCCATGTGATCATGCAATCATGGAATCATGCGATCATGCAATCCATGCGATCATGCAATCATGTGATCATGCAATCATGCAATCCATGTGATCATGCAATCATGTGATCATGCAATCATGTGATCATGCAATCATGCGATCATGCAATCCATGCGATCATGTGATCATGCAATCATGCGATCATGCATCATGCGATCATGCAATCACGTGATCATGCAATCATGCAATCCATGCAATCATGCAATCACGTGATCATGCAATCATGCGATCATGCAATCACGTGATCATGCAATCATGCGATCATGCAATCATGTGATTCAGATGAGATATTTTATTCTTCATATGTTTTATGATTGATATTATTTTATACAATGTTGATTATTTATAATATATGATCGTTGCTAGGAGTGTATGTCTGACATGTTTTATTGTTGATAACAGTATACGTGCTATTATTTTTATTATTGATAATGTTGGTTGCAAGAGGCGAAATACCAGGTCTGGACAGGGATATTGGACGATAAAAAGAGAAGACGCTAGATAGTGGCACGGTAAACAATCAACAACAAAATTGATACAGTGCACTAAGGACAGAATTGTTTAAGAATATGCTCGCCTGCGCCTGTGTGTGTAGCACATGATGATGATGAATCTTTTGAAGCAAATAAAATCTGAAAAGAACAAGGCGCTACAAATATAAAAACAATAACAATAACAATAATAATAATAATAAAAGTCATATAATAAATATGTTATATTGCTTTGTTTCAGAAAAGCGGCAAGGGTCGACAATTAAAGATCTAGACAAAATTGACATTTATATACCGTTTGAGTTCTCTCCCTTTGACTTGAATGTTACGCCTGAAGCGCTACCATCTGGCGCAGAGGTTATCGACAGGGGAACCAACCACGTACAATCTGTAGCCGAGATTAAATCAGTTATAGCAGATTTAAAGGAATTTGGAGACGAGTTTATGGATCTGTGGGGTAGTGAAACCTCCTCATCGAATGAGCCGACAAAAGAGTTCGAGGATGATGAGATATTTAGAGAAGTACATGGTAAGTTCTACTTTATACATTTGGTTGAGTTAAATGTGGCAAGTTGTTGAAATTATTAGTAGAGATAGAGATAGAGATGTTCAAACTGACTAAATGGTAACAAGAAAATAGCAATTGTGGTGTAGTAAGAACTTTATTGGTCGTCAATAATTGTGTGTAAATCAGTCACTTAAAGAATCACATTGTAATCTAGACGCTTGCTTGCTTTCGCCCGATGACTAAAGTATTCTACAGTGTTCTAGTAGACTATAAAATTCATCTTCGTCATCCGCCTTAAAAGGACGTTAAGTGGGTGTGTCTGCGTTGTGTTGTGGTTTGCATTATTATATTTGCGCCTTTCGACCAATCACATCCGACTTCAGCACGACATTTGCGTACTGGGTTGTCTTTCCTCTTCGATCCCTACTCACTTGGCCAGACTAGACAGGTTAGTCTGTTACTAGAGGCACCACGGAGAGGTGGAGCAGGGTCTGGATAGTTCTGGTTCACCGATCCTGGCGCAAGCCATAAGCTGTGGATCGCTGACAACTTCCAGGCGCGCCTTCGCCTCCGTAATCTAGATGACAGTGATGCTAAATTGTATCATGGCTTTTGTCTTGAAATGTACAACACAGCCGTACGTTTTACTTATTATAATAGATCATTATTTACATTTGAAGTAAAACCTAAATTAACACAGGACGTTGAGCTGAAAATGCAGAAATCAAATATCTTGAATAAAAAGGAACTAACTAAAGTATTTTCACGGAATCGATAATAAAACTGGACTAACGCTTTCATATCTTCGATATGTTATTATAAGACTGACTATAAGTGATGCAAAATGTAAGAGAGAAATAAACAAAAGAGTATAAATGACAAAAAAGTAATTTTAACAACATGAAAAAATATACTTACATCAAAGCAAATAACGTCGGAATTAAAACTACTAATAGTAAAATGCTATATAGAATCAACATTCCTGTATCGTGCAAAAACATGCTATATCTTTGAAATATAGATTTATAGAAAAAATTGGGTGAAAGGAAAAGGAGACAAATGGCAAAATTCTAAATCGGCTAAAAATTAAAAAAAGAACTACCTAACACAATTCAATCAGA
Organism: Megaustenia siamemsis; assembly: GCA_032433765.1. Classification (NCBI taxonomy): domain Eukaryota; kingdom Metazoa; phylum Mollusca; class Gastropoda; order Stylommatophora; family Ariophantidae; genus Megaustenia; species Megaustenia siamemsis. The sequence goes on from JAVIAB010000139.1 coordinate 41,012,003, forward strand.
ACAACTATAATTTTTAGGGCACGTAAAGAGACACAAAAACCCTTTTAAAAGTCATCTTGGGGTGGAGAGTACAAGAAGGATGAGACGGATGCAGAACAAGACTAAAATGGACAGATAACACTAAAAGATGGACAGATGAACATATGACAGCGGGTACCATCAAGGCATAAGAGAGTGCAAAAATAACGTCACATGACAGTCATCCTTTAATATGTAGACGGCACACAATGAATGAAAGTTTACAATATGTTGTTAATAGCAAAAGACAGAAATCATGGTAGCACAAAGAAAAACAAATTATCGCAATGCCAATAAATCCAAATGTGGAACAATATTAAAACAGGTAAATTAATTTAAATATCTAGGAACAATGCTAACCTCATATAGTAGATGTACAACAAAGGTGGCATGCAGAATGGCTCCGACAAGATCAGCTTTCTAAAAATGAAAAAGATACTGTGCAATACTTTATTGACAATAGAAACAAGAAAAGGAGTTCTTAAATGTTATGTAGAGCCAGTACTAATATATGGATGTGAATCATGGACAATTAGACAACAGACAAGAAAATAAATACAGGCTGTAGAAATATGGTTTTACAGAAGAATGTTGAGAATACCATGGACAGCTAAGAAGAGCAATGAAAACGTTCTGAAGAGGCCAAACCAAAAAGATAGCTAATTTCCGATATTAGGAAGATACAATCATAATTTTTTGGTTATGTAATGAGAAGAGAACAGCTGGAATATATTGTAACAACTGAAAAAATTGAGGGACGAAAAGATAGAGGGAAGCAAAGAGAAAAAATAACAGACAGCTTAAGAGAATGGCTTGGCAGAAGGTCAACAACAGAAATGACAAATAGCTGCCGAGATTTAAAACTGTGGAGAGACATGATCACCAACGCCAGGAGGCATGGTATTTGTTGATGATGATAATGATGATGATGGGATGTATTTTTTATATTATTTTATTAATTCAACTAATTTTATCAATTCTATATTGTAATTCTGATCACAATTTTGCAGAAGTTTAAACTTCCCGGCAATTTAGGTATTTCACAAATTCAAGTCAGCTTGACTGTCACTTTAACTGTGTTCAAACCAACACAATAATTCAAGAGTTGAAGAGTTAAACCCTATTGCTGTGGGGAAGAGTTAAACACTATTGCTGTGGGGATGAGTTAAACACTATTGCTGTGGGGATGAGTTAAACACTATTGTTGTGGGGATGAGTTAAACACTATTGCTGTGGCGAAATTCCACGATTAATTCATGTTCAAGTTCCGCTGGAACACTTCCGTTTGTCCATCCAATAATAAAGTCCCAAGGAGGAGGAAATCTGCAAGTACCAAATCAATGATGGATGTAATATAATAAAATATAGATGAGAGTAATAACAGTGAGAGTTTAGCGCGTAATATAACACTAACTATTTGTCAGGTAAGGTAATTTTACCAGCTACTGTATGCAGTAAACAGTACAACCTGTGGCTGCCCTGCTGCCTTGCAGGTAAGCTCGGGAGAGTAAAAGATTAAGGTAGGGTACCCGGATGTAAAACAACCCCACTGCCTTGTTGGTGAGACTTTTTAGTCAAAGGCTAGCGGAGCCAACCGTAAACAAACCGACGGAAGGCAACAGAAGACCACCGTCGTAACTTCTTTGTACAATCATGAATCGCTACAACAATAGAAATAACGACAACAACGTTAAAGGGGATTCCAATGGAAAACCCTCGTTCGGTAGGGGACATCATGTGCTACAGGTGATACTCGATCGTCATCAAGCGACTGTAAGCAAAATAAAGATAAAACAAACTCTAAAGATAGGTACTTGGAATGTGAGAACACTCATGCAGAAGGGTAAACTAGAAAACATCATACAAGAAATGATAATAATGGGTTACAATTACTGGGACTTTGCGAAATGAGATACACGGATCAGGGGAGATGTATTCTGATAAACATAAAATAATCTATTCTGGAGGTACTAAACACCAAAGAGGAGTAGGTATAAATTTGGATGCAGAAAGAACAAGAACAGTGAAAGGCTTTTACCCAATATCTGATAATGTCCTTTTAGTGAAATTGAATGGAAAGCCAATAGACATGAATCTTATAAAGTTTATGCACCAACAGCAGACAGTCTAGAGGAAACAATTGATAAATTTTACAACCAGTTAAATGAGGCACTTCATAAATGCAAACCACATGAAAACACCATAGTTCTAGGGGATTTTAACGCAAAAGTAGGAAAGGAAAGAGTTGAGGAAGTAGTTGGTCCTTATGGCTTAGGCGAGAGGAATGAAAGAGTTGAGAAACTTATTGACTGGGCAAGAACACACAACATGATGATAGGAAACACCTGGTTTAAGCAACATCCAAGACGTCTGTGGACATGGAAAAGCCCAGGGGACAACGCACGTAATCAAATTGATTATATAATGATAAGCAATAGATTTAGAAACAGTCTGGCGTGTGTGAAAATTAGACCAGGGGCAGATTGCAATAGTGATCATGTACCAGTTGTGGGAAAGCTTAGAGTAAAATTAAAAACAACAAAACGAGCCACAATTAACATCAAGTTAAATTTAGATTTACTAAAATCAGACAAGAAGCTGCAAGACAAATATAAAATCACAATTCAGAACCGGTACAATGCAATAGAGAAGATACAAAGCTATGATGAACAGTAGGAAATGCTAAAAGAATCAATGCAACAAACATCAAAAGAGTTCATACCACCAGTGAGGACAAATTCAAGAAAGAAATAGATTACAGATGACATTTTGCAGCTAATGGATACAAAAAGATGAAATAAAGAAAATAAAAATGAGTATAAGAGATTAAATAAAGAAATTGTAGTAAAATTCAATGAAGCAAAAGAAGCATGGCTAAAAGAGATATGCAAAGAGATTGAAATTCAACAAAAAGGAGATGCTAAAGCTATATACAAACAAATTGATGTATTAACAGGAAGAAAAACGCAATCAAAAACTGGATGTTTAAGATTAAAGGAAGGAGAACTGTTGATTGATCAAGAAAACATAAGGGAACGATGGACAGAATACATTAAAGATCTTTATAATGATGAACGAACGGAAGTAAATATTAAGGACAATGGAGAAGGACCAGAAATACACAGAGAAGCAGAGGAAGATGCCTTTCGCAATATGAAATCAGTCAAAGCTCCCGGACCAGAGAATATAACTAAAGAAGAGATTGAAACCATGGGTGATTTTGGAATAGAAATAATAACACAAATATTGAATGATATCTACACAGTGGATATATACCAGACGACATGCTCAAATCAATATTCATAGCCCTACCAAAGAAATCGGGTGCGATTGAGTGCGATGAATATCGCACAATAAGCCTTATGAGTCATATGACTAAGATATTACTAAGATTCATCATGCGAAGAGTGCGAAACAAAATCAGTCCAGAAATTAGCGATGAACAGTGTGGTTTTGTTAGAGATAAAGGAACAAGCAATGCCATTTATATCATAAGATCTTCAGTAGAAAGAGCCATAGAGGTGAAAACAGATCTATACCTATGTTTCATAGATTACACCAAGGCATTTGACAAAGTAAAGCACCAAGAAATAATCAACATTTTAGAAAGCATAAACATAGACAACCAAGATCTAAGAATAATGAAGAACATGTACTGACAAAAAACAGCGGCCATAAGAAGTGGAAACCAATTGGGAATGTTTCAACAAATAAAAACAGGGTGTTAGACAAAATTGTGTGCTGTCACCAGATTTGTTTAATATTTATAGTGAGATTATTTTAAGATCCATAAGGGGCATGCCTGGAATAACAATTGGAGGTCATAACATAAATAATCTAAGGTATGCTGATGATACAGTCTTAATCGCTAAGAGTGAAAATGAGTTACAAGAAATGTTGGCGATTATAGTGAAAGAAAGCAAAAATAAAGGACTCATCGTTGCCCCCCTCATACACCAGCAATGGTACTATGTGACGTAATGATTTTTTAGATAGTTTTTTAGCCTTAATAGCAAAAAGACAGAGGTAATGGTAACAACAAAGAAAAAAACATCACCACACTGCAAAATAACGACAAGTGGAACAATATTAAAACAGGTAAATGTATTTAGATTTTGGGGGATTTTGTTAACCTCAGACATTAGATGTACAAAGAGGTGAGATGCAGAGTGGCTCAGGCAATAGCAGCTTTCTTAAATGTTACATAGAGCCAGTCTTAACATATGGATGCGAATCGTGGACAATAGGACAACAGACAAGAAATCACTGGAGTCTGTAGAAATGTGGTTTTACAGAAGAATGTTGAGAGTACCATGCCACGGTCAGCTAAGAAGAGTAATGAAGATGTTCTGAGAAAGGTCAAAGCGAAAAAATAGAGCTAATTTCCAATATTAGGAAGAAGCAATCATCATTTTTTGGCCATGTAATGAGAAGAGAACAACTTGAATATATTGTAACAACTGGAAAAAATGAGGGACGAAGAGATAGAGGGAAGCAAAGAGAAAAAATAACAGACAGCTTAAGAGAATGGCTTGGCAGAAGGTCAACAACAGAAATGATAAATAGCTGCCGAGATCGAAAGTTGTGGAGAGACATGATCACCTACGCCAGCAGGCCAGTACTTGATGATGATGATGATGATAACATTAACTAGAGCGAAAATTGGAGAAATCTGCAAGGACCATGTAAAGTGTGAATGTAGTTGGAAACTCTATATATAAATCTTCGCAGCAGGAGGAAATCTGATCATCAGAGGGGGATCCGTCGAGCAAATGTTTCGACCCTTTATCTTCTGATACTCTGTGAGAATTTGACTCGCCTATGTCACGACTCCTGGGCGTCGTATTGGAATCTAAAGCTTACAATATACTCGGCACAAACAACATTTTCTATGCAACGCGTCTGGTCGAATCTACTATATATACCTGGTCGTATACTTACTTGTCCTAACTTTAACCCAGCACATTGATGTCCTCTTCGTGGTGGCTGCAGTCTTAAATGGCTTGTATATTGAACTTTGTAAAAAAATATTATATACACTTGCGTACACGCTACTTTTATCATTGGGTAATTCGGCACAAAGGAGTGGGTCGGTTACTGATCATCATCAAGTACCGGGCCTGCTGGCGTAGGTGATCATGTCTCTCCACAACTTTCGATCTCGGCAGCTATTTATCATTTCTGTAGTTGACCTTCTGCCAAGCCATTCTCTTAAGCTGTCTGTTATTTTTTTCTCTTTGCTTCCCTCTATCTCTCTGTCCCCCGACTTTCCCAGTTGTTACAATATATTCCAGTTGTTCTCTTCTCATTACATGGCCAAAAAATGATGATTGTTTCTTCCTAATATTGGAAATTAGCTCTCTTTTTGCTTTGACCTCTCTCAGAACATTTTCATTACTCTTCTTAGCTGTCTATGATATTCTCAACATTCTTCTGTAAAACCACATTTCTACAGACTCCAGTGATTTTCTTGTCTGTTGTCCTATTGTCCACGATTCGCATCCACATGTTAAGACTGGCTCTACATAACATATAAGAACTCTTTTTCTTGTTTCTATTGTCAAAAATTGATTGATTGCATAGTATCTTCCTCATTTTTTGGAAAGCTGCTTTTGCCTGAGCCATTCTGCATCTCACCTCTTTTGTACATCTTCCGTCTGAGGTTAACAAAGTTCCGAAATATTTAAATTCATTTACTTGTTTTAGTATTGTTCCAATTGTCTTTATTTTGCACTGAGGTGATGTCTTTTTCTTTGTTGTTACCATTACCTCTGTCTTTTGCTATTAAGGCTGAGTCCTTTATTTTTGCTTTCTTTCGCTATAATCTCCAACATTGCTTGTAACTCATTTTCACTCTTAGCGATTAAGACTGTATCATCAGCATACCTTAGATTATTTATATTATGACCTCCAATGGTTATTCCAGGCATGTCCCTTATGGATCTTAAAATAATCTCACTATAAATAGTAAACAAATCTGGTGATAGCACACAACCTTGTCTTACACCCCTGTTTTATTTGTTGAAACATTCCCAATTGGTTTCCACTTCTTATGGCCGCTGTTTTTTGTCAGTACATGTTCTTTATTATTCTTAGATCTTGGTTGTCTATGTTTATGCTTTCTAAAATGTTGATTATTTCTTGGTGCTTTACTTTGTCAAATGCCTTGGTGTAATCTATGAAACATAGGTATAGATCTGTTTTCACCTCTATGGCTCTTTCTACTGAAGATCTTATGATATAAATGGCATTGCTTGTTCCTTTATCTCTAACAAAACCACACTGTTCCTCGCTAATTTCTGAACTGATTTTGTTTCGCATTCTTCGCATGATGAATCTTAGTAATATCTTAGTCATATGACTCATAAGGCGTATTGTGCGATGATCATCGCATTCAATCGTACCCGATTTCTTTGGTAGGGCTATGAATATTGATTTGAGCATGTCGTCTGGTATATATCCGCTGTTGTAGATATCATCAATATTATTGTTATTATTACTATTCCAAAATCACCTATGGCTTCAATCTCTTTTTTAGTTATATTATCTAGTTCAGGAGCTTTGCCGCTTTCATATTGCGCAATGCATCTTCCACTTCTTCTCTGAGTTATTCTTGTCCTTCTCCATTATCCTTAATATTTACTTCCGTTCGTTCATCATTATAAAGTTCTTTAATGTATTCTGTCCATCGCTCTCTTATGTTTTCTTGATCAATCAACAGTTCTCCTTCCTTTGATCTTAGACATCCATTTTTTTTTGCGTTTTTCTTCCTGTTAATTCCTCAATTTGTTGTATATAGCTTTAGCATCTCCTTTTTGTTGCATTTCAATCTCTTTGCATCTCTCTATTAGCCATGCTTCTTTTGCGTCATTGCATTTTACTACAATTTCTTTATTTAATCTCTTATACTCATTTTTCTTTTCTTTATTTCTTCTTCTTATATCCATTACGTTCATAGTAAATGTAATATAATTTTATAATAAAATATAGATGAAAGTAATAACAGTGAAAGTTTAGCGCCTACTATAACACTAATTGGAGATTTAATTATTAAACGTTTGTTAACAATCGTTTCATGTTAAATTGAATATCTTTAATGAATTAATATTTTTTCATTTTCCGGGGCTTCATTATGAGGGAAGTAAAGAATAGTGACACTGCGACCTTCCAGGCATGTCGTAAGAGGCGACAAAGGAGGTTGATCGATGGCTTGACAAGCTGTCATTGTAAAAAGTGTTATTATGGAAACAGAGCCATCAGAGAAGCAGTGATCTCCGCAATATGTGCCTTTTTAGCACGCAAGGTTTCTGTTTTTGAGATTGTCGCTCTGCCCTATGTGCCGTCTTCGGCTCGAAAGGACAATAGATAGATAGAATGAATGAATATGTAATTAGAAACGTGTTGAGCACTACGCCAATCCTATATGACTATACTGTGTGCTAGCAATTGTAAAATGTTGTAAAAATTGTTGCAGACAAACACGCATTCATGCTAAAAAAAATACGTGCCTACATGACTCTAATACCTGCCCTGTGTTTGATTTGTTTAACTGCTCCTTGTGGTTCTCAAACTGCATGTTTTGATATCCATCGAAAAAGACTGGAGTGAGAACAACTGGCCAGATCTGATCTTTTCTGAGAAAGGACCGCTGCGATTGAAGGACCCCCCTATTGTAAAAATAATACAAAAGCTTTCTGATATCAGAAATGAGATGACACAACTGGCTACGGAGGGAGGGAGACTTTGTGTTTGTGAGTATATATCTGTCCTGTTTTTGTTGATAATTTTCTTGCTTAAATCATTTTTGAATGTTATTTGTTTCCATGTTGGTGAGTTTTAGTAATAATGTCTGTGGGT
>JAVIAB010000139.1:41019977-41029977 GCA_032433765.1 Megaustenia siamemsis
CACACACACACACACACACGCACATACACTTTACGTCTGTTTCACGAACTATTGACATGGTTCAATGTTAATACAGTGACTGGTGTACTGTAGTAGAGGCGGACACAGATTTTAAGCTCGTGGTGAGGAGATTGAGTACTTGACGCCCGGAGATTAACTCCCCTAGAGTACTTTAATACTGGGTAAAGGAAGTGTACTGTGAGTACAGTCCACAAAAATACTAACTTAGGGCTGTAGCAACTGATGATTTTCTAGAGTACGTATAACTTAGGCCCTAAAGTGCTTGACAAACGGGCTGAGCTAGAGTACACGGTACAACCTATAGGCCCTAAAGTTTTTGACAAACGTGGCTGAGCTAGAGTACACGGTACAACCTATAGGCCCTAAAGTGTTTGACAAACGTGGCTGAGCTAGAGTACACGGTACAACCTATAGGCCCTAAAGTGCTTGACAAACGTGCTGAGCTAGAGTACACGGTACAACCTATAGCCCTAAAGTGCTTGACAAACGTGGCTGAGCTAGAGTACACGTACAACCTATTGCCCTAGTGGCTTGACAAACGTGGCTGAGCTAGAGTACTTACATCTCTGAAGAGATGAATGACTTGATACTTGGAAGAGATGGGTGATCTATAAACTTGGCACTTTTATGAGATAAATGAAGTGGGATACTTTATGCTCGGAAGAGATAGATGAACTAGAATTGTTGGCGTTTGGTAGAGATAGGTGAACTAGAATTGTTGCGTTCGTAGAGATAGGTGAACTAGAATTGTTTGGCGTTTGGTAGAGATAGGTGAACTAGAATTGTTGGCGTTTGGTAGAGATAGGTGAACTAGAATTGTTGGCGTTTGGTAGAGATAGGTGAACTAGAATTGTTGGCGTTTGGTAGAGATAGGTGAACTAGAATTGTTGGCGTTTGGTAGAGATAGGTGAACTAGAATTGTTGGCGTTTGGTAGAGATAGGTGAACTAGAATTGTTGGCGTTTGGTAGAGATAGGTGAACTAGAATTGTTGGCGTTTGGTAGAGATAGTGAACTAGAATTGTTGGCGTTTGTAGAGATAGGTGAACTAGAATTGTTGGCGTTTGGTAGAGATAGGTGAACTAGAATTGTTGGTTTGGTAGAGATAGGTGAACTAGAATTGTTGGCGTTTGGTAGAGATAGGTGAACTAGAATTGTTGGCGTTTGGTAGAGATAGGTGAACTAGAATTGTTGGCGTTTGGTAGAGATAGATGAACTAGAATTGTGGCGTTCGGTAGAGATGGAGAGCTCGAATTGTTGGCACTCGGTAGAGATGGGAGAGCTCGAATTGTTGGCACTCGGTAGAGATGGGAGAGCTCGAATTGTTGGCACTCGTAGATGGGAGCTCGAATTGTTGGCACTCGGTAGAGATGGGAGAGCTCGAATTATTGGCACTCGGTAGAGATGGGAGCTCGAATTGTTGGCACTCGGTAGAGATGGAGAGCTCGAATTATTGGCACTCGGTAGAGATGGGTGAACCGAATTATTGGCACTCGGTAGAGATGGGAGAGCTCGAATTGTTGGCACTCGGTAGAGATGGGAGAGCTCGAATTGTTGGCACTCGGTAGAGATGGGAGAGCTCGAATTGTTGGCACTCGGTAGAGATGGGAGCGCTCGAATTATTGGCACTCGTAGAGATGGGTGAACCGAATTATTGGCACTCGGTAGAGATGGGTGAACTCGAATTATTGGCACTCGTAGAGATGGGAGAGCTCGAATTATTGGCACTCGGTAGAGATGGGAGCGCTCGAATTATTGGCACTCGGTAGAGATGGGTGAACTCGAATTATTGGCACTCGGTAGAGATGGGTGAACTCGAATTATTGGCACTCGGTAGAGATGGGAGAGCTGAATTTTGGCACTCGGTAGAGATGGGAGAGCTCGAATTATTGGCACTCGGGCAGAGATGGAGAGCTCGAATTATTGGCACTCGGTAGCTATGGAGAGCTCGAATTATTGGCACTCGGTAGAGATGGTACGAGAACCGACCTAAAATACATGACATCATGGTGATTGTAATAGAGTATCTGACATTCAAACATTCAAAAGCGCCTGGCTTTGCTGGCAAGACGAACCGTGATACCCCGAAGGTGAACCTAAACTACTTCGCAATCAGTGAGGACCCCTTCGTAACAACTATCTATCTATCTATTGTCCTTTCGAGCCGAAGACGGCACATAGGGCAGAACCACAATCTTAAAAACAGAAACCTTGCGTGCCAAAATGGCACATATTGCAGAGATTACTGCTTCCAAAATCTATGGCTCTGTTTCCATAACAATACTTTTTACAATGACAGCTTGTCAAGCCATCGAACAACCTCCTTAGTCCGCCTCTTACGACATGCCTGGAAGGTCACAGTGTCACTATTCTTTACTCCTCATAATGAGGCCCCGGTACACACGGTCACGTAAACAACTACTCATTACTATATTCACGTTGTCGTCTTTATTAATTCCACCTTTTTCTGAGTATCATCCCTACTTTGACATCTCATCAATCCTCCACTTACTTATACATGAAATAACACACTATCGATTCGTTCATCTTTGCGTCATGATTTCTTGAGTGTCTATTTTCTGTGTAATTCACAAAAGAGATTTCATCTTTTGATATTTTGTTATGAATTTCTTGAGATCGATGGAATTAAGATTCTTGCCAAGAACATCCAATTGTTACGTTTATAGTGATTATTAGTGTTTAGGAACCATGTGTGTTTTCTTAATGTCAGCTTTGAGAACTACAGGAAAGGTAACAACACATTTCAATCAAATGCAGAAAAAACGGAAATGAAAGCTGTCGATCTTGTGATTTGAACATCCATGTTAATACAGTATCTTCTAAGTGCAGACGGATTCGTAACACGATACTAAAAGAGCGATGGGTATTGACAGCACGCTCGGCAGGTAGAAGAATCAAGAAGACAGTGGTGCATACGTTATGACCACGATAGCTTGACAATGGAGGTGATGTCAGTGACCAGGGCATTCATCTGGTTGAGTCACAAGCTTACACCCATGCCTACATACTAAGTGATTCGATGAAAATGGTAAGAAAAGTGGAGGCGGGATCTGTACGGATGCAATGGGTAGCGTCATTGCAGAAGTCACAATGCGCAGTAACATTTGACTACGTCCCTGGACATGCGGGAGTATGGGAAATAAAGCGGCCAGGATGGCTAGCTGTGCTGTCGTCGAAGACGGTCAACCATGGATCGGGCGAACGTCATCAATGTCCTCCGAGATGTGGGAAGGGGCATAAGACTTCGACAATCATGAGTTCACGTCACTCTTTCGGATGAAAGGCTCAGCCAAAAACGAGAAACTTTGTGGGCGTATAAAAGAACTAATCAACCAACACAGAACTGGAGTCGTCAGTCGCTGGACACTGCGAGACTTTCTGAGGGGATCTGAGCACCTATGGACATTTTCAGAGTGCGATTATGATGCCTCAGAAATAACTCAAGTCTTTTGAGAGAACAATTTACAACATAAACATTAGTCGATTCAGCTTTATAAAACCGTCATAGACAACATCTATTGGCAAGGAAGAACTCCTTGTGGCTTTCATCACGCGCAGCTTCGATAATGCGCATTTCGGTTTGGCACATCCGACTCCTGTACTTCTATTTTTGGGACCGGATTTGACCCTAGCTCCGAGTGAGCAGCCTGTTTCCGGGGTTACAGTGAAAGTGAAGTAGTGTCCTAGCCTCTCTCCTCGTCGACCAAGATGACACATTTCAGCTTACTGCGTTCTCTGTTCACACACAACCATCTACAGTTTACAAAAACCCGCCCATCTGAAAGTGATCACCCAAAGTTCGTGACATATTCAGCTTTGCGTGAAGGGGCGATTGTGGGTAAAATTACGTTATCCGATCGCATAACCAAAGACGTCACAAACTTTGGGTGATATTGAAATCTCCTTCTCAGCTCGCGGACCTTAGTAGAACTATAGTTGCCTGTGGTTCACACATATATCAGCTCTCTCTCTCTCTCTCTCTCTCTCTCTCTCTCTCTTAAGTGTTTACTTTTCATACATGTATTGTGTGTGCAACTTCTACGCAAAGCTATTTAACCTTATCAATGTATTTTTCCCCCTTTCTACCTACTCTGAGAATCCTTGACCGAATTCATTCATATTTTCTCCAAGGTTAATAATAACTTTTTTTTCCAGATGAGATGAACCAAATACCGCATCAGATACATGCGTAATAAAGTTTCTGATGTATTTGCTGTCATCGCGGTAACTTACTTTGTTCCTTAACGCATTGTGACGTTCATCATTGTTGCTGTTACTGCGCCACAGATGGTCCAAAGTTATTATCACCAGATTTTTATTTTTTTAAAAACGCGGACATTATCAGCTCATTTTTGGGATGACGCATAAAACAGTGATTAGATTAAACGTCTACAACCAGACCCCCATACGTCTACAACCAGACCCCCATACGTCCAGACCCCCATACGTCCAGACCCCCATACGTCTACAACCAGACCCTATACGTCCAGACCCCCATAGGTCCAGACCCCCATACATATACAATCAGACCCCCATACGTTCAGACCCCCATAGGTCCAGACCCCCATACATATACAATCAGACCCCATACATATACAATCAGACCCCCATACATATACAATCAGACCCCCATACGTCTATGATCAGACCCTCATACGTCTACAACCAACCCCCATACGTCTACGATCAGACCCCCATACGTCTGCAATGTTTGTATTAGATGAAATTTTTGTTGTACTTGGTTCATGATAGTAACATCAGTGATAGAAAAGTGGTTTTATAAAACATGTCACCGTCCCTTTCCGATAGGACTAGGCATCTGATATAAGTGCCACATTATCATGTCCTTCTTAGTTGTGTAAACAATTTTTAGGGGGGAGGGAGAGGGGGGTCCTTCCCGAATGTTTATAAGCGAGAGATACGTGATGTTATTGAGTTATTTGCGGGTCATCATCATTGCACTCCGAACATGTCCATAGGTGCTCAGATCACCTCAGCAAGTCCCGCAGTGTCCAGGGACTGACGACTTCAGTTCTGTGTTGGTTGATAAGTCTTCTTACACGCCCACTAACGTGATGTACCAAATACATAGAGGTTTAGTTAGCAGCAGTTGTGAATATATAATTGATGTGTTACAACAACTAAGAGACAACTAGCATTGATAAACAGAGAGGACAGGCAGGTGCAAGGCTAGTTAGACAATGTTCTCAGAGGTTTGACCTTAAAGCCGTCGAGGTACCCGGATATACGGAAGATTAAGGGGTTTGGGCGAGGCGCGAAAAGACGAGGATAATGGAAACAACTTGACAAAGAGTAATAGATGTGGAGAGAGGCAGTGTGGACCAGACTTGAGATTACATGAGATGGTGGACACAGATTGTTTAGAGTGTTTTTACCATTGAGGACATAAAAGCAGAAAGAACACTAATCTTTTATTATTATATATATATATAGTCTGTGTGTAAGGCTGTCATCGCTATATTCTGACAATAACCATGAGCATTTAGATCTATTTCCTGACAACATAGTCTAATCACTATTGCACAATCATCGAAGCACAGGCGAGGGCCCTTATAGTAATTTTAAAAGTTGGTTAATTATTGTGAAAAGTATACGAGATTGTTTGTTACTTTACTTTGATTTATTTATTGTTTTGTAATTTGGCTTGGCAGCGCCACAAACAACTCTTTTTGTTTGTAAGATTCAGAGGCTTCTTTCACGATCTCAACCTGAACATTAGTTTTTTTTTGTTTTTTTTTAAAGCACTTTCCTCGGTAGACTAGGTATTTGATATCTCTTGTTTTAAGATCATGGACTCGCAGGGGAAAAAAAATCTCCATCATTGCACATGTGATATCTAATATTTGTGAGTAAAATAAGTGATAATTAATTAATTGGAAGGACAAAATACAAAAAAAAAAATTTATTGTCACAAGCTATGATTGAAACTGTCTGTCGTTTTGATCACATGAACCTCAGTACCTCATGCCAAAGGATGAAGAGGCCGACACGAACTATTCCTCTAAGGTCAAACATCTTTTTAAACTCAACACAACACATAACGCATCGCTTCAGTTGAGTGGGGAGGGGAGGGGACAGTGTGGCTGAGGGTAGGTGGGGTGAAAAAAAAAACAATAAAGCAGGAATAGGCTTCAGTCTGAACTGAATAAACCACATGTTTTACTCGATCAATTTTATAAGCAATCTTTCCTATCAATCACGTAAATACCCAGAAAACTCGTATTTTATGAAAGCAACAACGTGGGCCACATATTATTAGTGAGCGACAAGAACATATCACAGATCGATGGTTGTATCATATCAACGGAGACCTAGTTACTTATTTTCCATCGAAGGCGCATGACCCAGTTTATATATTTGCACTTCCGTTTTAGTAAATTATTGTTAGTGTAACATATTTGTAATATTTTGTTAAGGATTGTTGGTGTAACATATTTGTAATATTTTGTTAAGGATTGTTGGTGTAACACATTTGTAATATTTTGTTTAGGATTGTTGGTGTAACATATTTGTAATATTTTGTTAGGATTGTTGGTGTAACATATTTGTAATATTTTGTTAAGGATTGTTGGTGTAACATATTTGTAATATTTTGTTAAGGATTGTTGGTGTAACATATTTGTAATATTTTGTTTAGGATTGTTGGTGTAACATATTTGTAATATTTTGTTTAATTGTTGTGTAACATATTTGTAATATTTTGTTTAAGGATTGTTGGTGTAACATATTTGTAATATTTTGTTAGGATTGGTGTAACACATTTTAATATTTTGTTTAGGATTGTTGGTGTAACACATTTGTAATATTTTGTTTAGGATTGTTGGTGTAACACATTTGTAAATCTGCTTCAGGTTGTTGGTGTCTTGCACAATGAGCACACTATGCTTTTACAACAATTATCATAAGCATTACAAACAATTGTTACCACATACAAGGAGCTGCAAAATAATTATTGTTCATTAAATATGTTATATTAACAATGTTATATACAAGATATACGTATAAGATTCTCTCTGCGGCAACCACCCCTGATCTCAGCAGCCTGGCTTGGAACGTCAATTACTCATCGACGGATAAGATATGAGCACCCCCGAAGACGGACGTTATCTGTCTGTGCGGCGAGGGACCCCTGTGCAAACGGCTGCCAGTGCAAAACGATTAACACGCAAAATTCAGTTTCTTGTCTCTAGGGACTTCGTCAAAGGTAAAAAGCTGGCGAAAGCAAAAAAAAAAAATAATAATAATAAATAAATACACACATACACATACACATACACACAGAAGAAAATACAAGCTATGAAAATGAAATGTTCTCGTTAGATTTTGGCCATTTATTACTTAAATCGTATCACGAACGAAAATTCGCAAAAGAAATCAAGTAATGCGAATACGTTGTATCTGTTGTGAAGAAACGCACACTAAAGATTGATCACCTGTCTTCATCGTCAGGTAAGAGTATACAGAGAAAGAGGTCTTCTTCTTCTTCTTCTTCTTCTTCTTCTTCTTCTTCTTCTTCTCCTATCCTTCCTCTATTGCCGTTAGCGTCGAGGGGAGATACAATCTGCGATTCTTTGCTCTTCTGTTGGCATCTTTTGGTGTTTCGCTACAAGTGACTCTAGTATTCCCTTTATCCATCTCTTTCTTCGGTCTTCTTCTTAATCTGGCGTTTTTTGTAGCGTTTTGTTTATGGCTTTTTGAGTCAATGTTAGTTCTTTTTGTTGTGGCCGAACCAATTTTATCTGTTGTTTCTTTATGTATTCGATGGCTGGTTCAGTTTCGAGTTTCTTCCTCAGGTCAGTGGTTCTTACTCTAAATCCCTTAAGCTGTTAGACAAGAGATGGGAAGATATATTAAAGAATGTACAAGTTACCACTTTGTTAGCACCCTGATCAGCAATGAAACCTCCTATGACCATCATGAGTACCACAATAGGACAAGTTGTAAGGATATGTCACCAACCCTGAGCTGACCAATATTTTCTTTAAAACTGTAAGGCTGTCGTCTAAGGGCGGGTGGTGGGGGAGGGGAGGGGAAGCAGTACAATGAAGATAAAATATTAACATGTACACAACGTGACGACTTCACTGGCAATAGTAAAGTAAAGTAAAGTAAAGTAAAGTAAAGTAAGTAAAGTAAAGTAAAGTAAAGTAAAGTAAAGTAAAGTAAAAGTAAAGTAAAGTAAAGTAAAGTAAAGTAAAGTAAGTACCCCGTCACGCCAAGTGGCGTATAGGGAATATGTGTTAGTGACCATTAATTTTACAGACCTTCAGTACATGATTTTTTGGGGTAATGTGGTCGGTATTTCGTCTGTGCCGCTTTACTTTCCCAGAAAAAAAAATCCGGTACCCATCTAGACTGGGTAAGTTCACTGGCAATGCGGTCTTTATTCTCTAGCACCATTAAACACATCCGTTTTATTGTTTCTTTCGAACTTCCCTTTGTCTCTCAAGTCCTTATTATGCATTCTCTCAAAATCGTCCTTTATATTACGCCACTATGTACTGTCAGTTACCCTGGGCGAACAGCTTCATAATTACGCCTTATTCACCTGTCCCGTTTGTTTTTTTTCTCCCACTAGAGATTTAGCCTCTGATCATTTCTACCTTCCGGGGTTCGGCATGTGCACAACATGTTTACAACAGTTGCATGTTTACAGTTTGACGTGCCGATTACATGCAAACATGACAAGGGTCACCCCACCATTACAGCTAAGTTATGACATTGCTTCTCACCTGAGCCACTTACATGGCTATCTTTTAACTGAGTGAGTCATTATTACCAGTGACTTATTTATAACGATTGTTGATTGGCTGAATCATTGAAATAGAGTTTTGGGTTGAAACCATTACACACCTTTCATACACTGCATGTCACTAAATAGGACTGGAGAGAAGTTATGCGCATTTTCTCTTCTTATTTCTCTATTTTACTGCCTGACAGTCTATACCCAACTTCGCTGTCTGGTTCTGTCTCTCTGCCAGTTGACTATAATGGTTGATTATTTTTTTTTTTAATACTGTTGTTTGTTTTCAACTTCTCTGTATATGTCTGTCTGCATACGAACTTGACTGTTTGACTTTATGTTTATGTCTTGTCTGTCTGTTCGCTAATGTCTGTCAGTCTTTTTAACTCTTAATTATATGCTGTTCAGACTTTCTCTGCTTGTTTGACTGTCAGACTAATTATCTTCTGTCCACCTATCTACCTACCTGTATGCGTTTTATCTATTTGTCTGTCTCTCTATATTTATTTACCTGTTTTAATGTCCTACTGTATGCTTGTATATTTATCTGTCAAACTTTTCGTCTATTAATTCGTCTGCCTATCTTTTTGCTCCTCTTTCAAACGACAAACAATCTCTTTCTTAATTTTTCTCTTGATATGTTTTTTTAGACCCTCTCGTTCTGCTCTATTTCTTCCTCTCTTTCTTCTCTCTCTCTCTCTCTCACCTCTCTCTCTCCCTATGTTTCTCATCCTTCTCTTTAACCATTCACTCTTTCTTCTCTCACTCCTCCACTCTCTCCCTCACCCCCTATGTTTTCCATCCTCTTTAACCTTTCACTCTTTCTTCTCTCTCTTTTACTCACTTCATATATTTCCCACCCTCCTCTTTAAACGTTCACTCTCTCTTCTCTCTCTCCCCTCTCCCACACTCACTCCCTATGTTTCCCACCCTCCTCTTTAACCTTTCACACTTTCCCAAAAATAAAATCCGAAGTGTCATTCGGTCAGTATAAAAAACGATATTCAAAAAGAAAACCTAAAGTACATGTCACGCTAATTTTATGGTAAAATAAATTGGTATTTTAGATCCCATATACTTTGATTCAAGAGAAGAAAACACGGTGCGCTAGAAAAGAAAGCCTGCCGTGATTGGCACACAATGATTGTGACCTTGCAGCTACAGGTGTGTTTCTGCTCGATTTGTATTTTTGGTGA